>JALIZH010014929.1:0-13879 GCA_030522465.1 Rhipicephalus appendiculatus | reverse complement strand
TTTCCGGGGCCCTCCACTACGGCGTCTCTCATAATCATATCGTGGTTTTGGAACGCAAAACCCCATATATTATTGTTATTACAACACGACGCGAATTCCGGACCTTTCTGCTACCTTCTTGATGTGTGACAGGCAATTCGAATATGGCATAACAAAAGGCGGTTTATGATTCCAGCGTTGCACTTTCCTTTCTGTAATATTATTTTCTGAAGTAGGCTTTCAGATGCGTTGCGTATTGAGTGATCTGGGTAACCATCAAACATGTGCACTCCATGTGTGCGTGTTTCTATGGTCTTATATCCCTGTCACACGGGCACTCGCGAACTTCGTTGAACTCCGTGTACGTAAAACTCTGTTAGGAAGTTCGACGGCGACGGAGTTGCGGCAGTGTCACACGACAATGACAAGGTTGTAACCGTTGCCGCGAGGGGGCTCAGTCGGCGCTGTTTGATTTTCGCAGAAGTATCCCAATTGCACCTCTAGTTGATCTTTTGAGAATCCTTCGTTAAGCGGTTTTTACAACAAAACATTACTAAGTAGGTCTGAAGCGATAAAAGCATTAAAAATTGTTTAAAATGAAAACGCATTCGCTAAATATAGCGATGGTGACAGCCACGCTGGCCACCTTGTGCCCAACGTGCTTGTTTACTGGATGTGCCGTGCTCGACGACTGGTAGTTTTGTAGCCCGCATACAAAAGTTCTTGTGTTTCATTGCCTCGTGAGCTCACATATTGTTCTGTGTCTTCAGTCATGAGTGGCCAAGTGGAAGACGTGAAGAAGTGGTTCGATATTGCATTGGTTAATGGCGTCGATCGGCTCCATGGATAGAGCCAATGTGCGCGCTATAAGACACCGTCTCGTTGCGAACAGCGTGACGCTCAATGCGATAGCGTTGCACTCATTCCTGTCATGCCGACACGCGCAAACGCAAACACTGCAACAACAACCACACGCACGGACGAAATATTTTAAATGCGAATGCATTTCATAGTCGGGCTATGTCAGGCATCCGGCGTTGTCCAGCGTTGTCCGCGGAGGAGGAGGAGGAGGATAGGTTGAGGAGGTAAGCGCCGGCAGGTGTTAGATGTGAAGCATGTTATGGCGAAGCTTAATCCGGTGGTGGTGGTTGTGCGGCGTGACCACCCTTACTGCGCATGCGCAAACCCTTTAAAAAAAATAAAAATAAAAAACCTCCTCTCTCCCTCTCGGCATCCCTCCCCGCGGCAACCACACCCTCACTGCGCATGCGCCTCCCCTCCTCTCGGCTACGCTCCCCCCTCTCTCCTCTAGGCATCCCTGCCCGCGGCGTCCACACTCCCATTGCGCATGCGCGTCCCACCTCTCTCTCCTCTCCTACGCTCCCCCCCCCCCCTTTCTCGCCTCGCGACGCCGACACAGGCAGCGTCTGCTAGCGAGTTTCTTGGTTGAAAAAACCGACTGCTCGCGCTGCACAACCGTTCACTGGCCACCCCGTATATATGGCAATGGATCTTGACCTCCAAGGTGGTGCCGGTGGGAGATTTCTCCTGTGCGTTGTTGAACAATAAAAATTCGCAGCGTGCGCGTTAACTAAAAGCGGACTGCGAGTCTCTGTGTCCAGGCGGAGTCTTCTGTCTCTCATTGCACATTAGCAGCGATTGGCATGTTCCAGTAGGAAACACCGCTCCATCGCTGCGTGCTTTACTCATCCCCAGTTTTCTCTCCTGCGCAACGCTGCGATGAGCGCCAACGCCAACGCCGCCACCGGTGTAAGCGTTAGCGCCCGCTGCTTCACATCTACACATGGTTCCCTTTAGCGGAAGATGGTGTAATTTTTTATCTCTCCGCTCTCACTCCCTCTCCCATAGCAACAGCTGCGGGCGCGCGCGCTTATCCTCGCCCCTAGCAACCGGAGCAGGTGGTGCGGGCGGAGTGGCGGAGAGTGAGTGGAGAGGAGGAGCGCGCTCTGGTGTGTGAGGGCGCTCGCATCGCGGAAGCTCGGCGGAGCTCCCGCGTGTGTGGAGAGTGTAGCAGAGGGTAGGTGCAGTGCTTCGCCGCTCCTTCTCTCGCCGTTCGCTCTCTCTCCTCCCTGCGCCCCACACTCCCGTGCGCTCGCTCGCACGTATATATAAATGGAGTGAAGCGCGCGCGAAATGCATTCGCATTTCCTCACGATTCCCTTCGGGGAGGTGGGGGGCATTTTTTTAAATGGTGGCGCGCCAGGCACGGTGAAAGACAAGGGCATTGGTGTGGAGAGTAGCTGCAAACGTACGTTATGAATGGGTCCAGCAACAAAAGCACGTTTAATATTCCCAAAATGTACTATTGTTCTGACTGTGACAATTTAGTGTTCGCAGTTTTTTCTGGCCTACAGACTACTGGGAACGAGAGTACTTCGTTTCGCCGTTAACGGAGAAAGCCGAACTTCGTTTGCGAAATGCTCCGTTTATCTTCCTTGGCGCAAGGGAGGCCGTGTGACACGGACCGCATCTCCGTTGACATAACGACGAGGGAGTTAAACGAAGTTCGCGGGTGCCCGTGTGACAGGGGTATTAGTTGTTGTCTCGTTCCCGCAGTATAAACTTTTCTGCTACATCTCTATACTGGAAATCCTGCCACTATCAGGGATGAAATGTATTTACCTCATTGTGTAAAGAAGAAATCTACAGCGGATCCACAGCCAACATAGTCTTCCATAAAGAAGGCGACAGAATCCCAATAAAGAAGGGTGTAAGGCAGGGAGACACAATCTCTTTAATGCCATTAACCGCGTGTTTAAAGGAGGCTTTCAGGGCCCTAGAATTGGAAGAGATGGGGACAAGAGTTAATGGAAAGTATCTTAGTAACCTGCAATTTGCTGATAACATTGCATTAATGAGTAACTCAGGGGACGAATTACAGCTCATGATTACTGAACTGGATACGGAAAGCAGAAGAGTAGGTCTGAAAATTAATATGCATTAAACTAAAGTAATGTGCAACAATCTCGGCAGAGAACAGCGCTTTGCGATAGGTGGCGATACACTGGAAGTTGTAAAGTAATACGTCTACTTAAAGCAGGTAGTAACCGCGGAGCCGAACAATGAGAGTGAAATAACTATAAGAATAAAGATGGGATGGAGCACATTCGGCAAGCATTCTCAAATCATGAATGGTAGTCTACCACTATCCCTCCAGAGGAAGTTATATAACAGCTGCATCTTACCGGTACTTACCTACGGAGCAGAAACCTGGATGCTTACAAAGAGGGTTCAACTTAAACTGAGGACGACGCAGCGAGCGATGGAAAGGAAAATGATAGGTGTAACATTAAGACACAGGAAGAGGGCAGGGTGGATCAGTGAACAAACGGGGGTTAAGGATATCATAGTTGAAATCAAGAAGAAGAAATGGACATGGGCCGGGCACGTAGCACGTGGGCAGGATAACCGCTGGTCATTAAGGGCAACTGACTGGATTCCAAGAGAAGGCAAACGCGTGAGGGGGAGACAGAAAATTAGGTGGGCATATGAGATTAAGGAGTTTGCAGGTATAACGTGGCAGCAGAAAGCACAGGACCGGGTTGATTGGCGGAACATGGGAGAGGCCTTTGCCTTGCAGTGGGCGTAGTCAGGCTGATGATGATGATGATGATGATGATGATGATGATGTAAAGAAAACTATCGGCCTTCCGAGTTTTCAAAGTAGGCGAGAGAGAAGTGCAAACGACTATAGGTCAAGATGGCGAGTCGGGCTAGCGTTTGATGCTTGCCATCAAAATTGTCATTGATGTTATTGAAATTATTTCAGAAAAGGCTAAAATTGGTGTTATGAAACGCTAGTTTTATTTATAATAAAAAGCTAGCATTTCGGTGTGCGCTAATCTAACTCTCTGTTGAAAACTATCCAAACGTTCGCTAAATCTCCCCGCCTACAAAACTTACGTCGTCTTTCTGCCAGCGTTGATCCAGATGTCTCCAGATGCAAGTATACGTTCCTGAAGACGTATGAAAAAAATTGAATCAAACAGACACCATGTCTTCGCTATAACCACATCAGCCGCTGTTCTCTGCCAACATGTGCGTATACAAACGGCTATAAACGCCTTGTTACAATTCCAAGGACACTCGCATTAAGCTTAAAGATTGTGGATGGTTTCGAGCTACTTTGCATACATGCGCACATCGAATTCTCTTTGTCCTTTCTCCTCTCATGTTTAAATCTTCTAACCTTCTCGCCCGCTTTACATAAAAGACGGCCGGACCTTCCTCCTATTTATTTATTCTTTCTTTCTCTGCAAGACCCGCCAATATTACAGGTGTACCGTGGCCACGTGTAGCCAGCACTTTCTTTCGTTATGCCCTGCTGCTCCCTCGGATCAGCAGCTTAAACTCTGGTTCGCGAAGAGAATAGGCGGCCTAACTTTAAACAGGCCGCCGTTGCGGCGGCGAAACAAAAGCCCCACGCCGCCGCCGCCGCAGAACCAAGAAAGAACATTCACGGTTCTCGCATTAAACGAGCGGCGCGGCATGTGAACAGCCGTGGAAGCGGAGCTGCAGAAGCGAAAGTACGAAACGGCGTAGGCGGAATACATTAGCCCGAAAGTGAGTCGGGCGAAATTTGATTCCAGCGGGTCAAATCGGCCGCGTCGGTGGTTCCCCTTTTAGGCCCCGAAAGACCGCCCGGGTGGGCGACATTACGCTTATACGACCAGCGCTGCGCTATTGCAGTTACGACTGCCGTCTCAAGCAAGGAAGGAACGTTTACGTTTCCGTATACGGAGCGGAGCTCTTGCAGTTGTCACCGATATACCGTCGGTATACTGGCTGGCTCTTTTCCCGTTTTTTCGCCGTTCGATCCACTGCCATGCTCAACGGCCCCTTCATTCTTTCACACACTCATTCGTCCCTGTAGCTGCAGCCTTGTAAAGAGGTCTTGTCGTCGTCAGACAATAATCGTGTTCCTGGCTATCTTGTTATTATCCGCGCAGTAACTGTCTGTATAAAGTAAAATGATGAACTCCTTCCAGGGGCGTAGCCAGAAATTTTTTTCGGGGGGGTTTCAAATATACTATAGGTATGTTCGTGCATGCGTTTGTATGTGTGCGTGTATATATAGGCAAGCAAAATTGAAAAATTTGGGGGGGGAGGGGGGCTGAACCTCCCAACCCCCCCCTCCCCCCCCTCATGGCTACGCCACTGACTCCTTCACAGAAAAAAAACATCATGAAAATACTGCTGGTACAACGGATATCGCCATCTGCCAGGCAGCTAGCGTTTGTAGTTGCGCAAAAATTGTTGTGGATCGCAATAACTTAATTGCTTATTAATAATTAGCTTGCAATGTCTGACAAGTTCTTAATTAAGTGAAGACGATTTGGAGTACTTTAAACTACGCTTACATAGCAGCTCTGTCACAACAATATTGCTTATTGGTCAAATAAAATATCTTTTTAAGTTTGCCGCCAAAATATTCTAATCGGCACACGAGATGCTTGTGATTGCTAAAGATAAAATTGTAATAAGATGCCCAAGAACGTTAAACCTCGAGCGTTCTTTTTTTACGAAGACCACGTTTTAACTCAGTTGCTTTGCTGCAAAATTCTGGAACGTTACAGCGATCCACATGGAACCTAGACAAAATTTGGTTTGGTAGATCGCTCTTATTAAAGTGACTACACCACGTTCCTTGCTCGCGCATACACCATTGAGGCTCAGGTTGCCGTAGGTATTGCGGGAAACATTTCAACTACAGCTGCAAGATAACAAATAACGCGTCGCGCACTAATGCTGTGAAAATGATGTCACAGGCATGGAAAATTCGATCTCTTCTCACGCTCGCAAACAGCAGCACACTACGAGTAACCGGCACTGGAATGCATGGCAATTTCAATATTATTCTATTTGTCTCCGTAGCCTGACCAAACACGTTTTCTACAACTAGAAAGTTGTAAAGTATCGAATCCACCATTTGCCTACCCCTATTGATCAGTCATCATCTGCGACAGGAAAGGAGGGCGCGGGTTCGACTACTTGTCGTGGTTCACCTTCCAACGGGAGCTGATCTACACAGCATCCTTACTGGAATGCCTCCACTACAAAATACACACACTCTTCGCTCAAGGCATGCGAATAACTGTTAGTCCTCCTGGTTGCTTTATTTCACTCTCTTCCTTGGTATTACAATGTGCTCCCGTAAATAATGCAAGCCCCGTGCACTTTTGAACGGGGTGTAGCCACACTGCCGCTCCGTGAAGACTACACCAGACATATCCTCGGCTGGCGCTCCTCTGGTTTAGAAAATCGCAGCGGGATACGCCTTCGCTATAGATTGCGTGCAAATATTCTGCATACGCAACAGTCGCGCGCAGCACACACACTGGCGGGACGGCGGCGGCGGCGGCGTGCGCGCGCACACACGCAGACAGGCAGGCAAGCAAGGAAGGGGGCTTCGAAAGTATAAGGGAGAATAGAGTCTGCTTGACTGATGCACAGCAACCGAGGCGCGTAAAGAAGCGCGTGAGCCGCATACTGATGGCCGCCACTTTTGTCGCGGCACGGGCTCGGTGCTGCAGCCTCGTATGCAGTACCGCTGCTGCCCCTGCTGCACTAGTGAAGACGTTCAAGCGAAAAGCGGCCGACCGACGCTGGAACTTTGTTGCGGATGCGTGGTAGCGGGTTATATACGGCACACGCGCACACAAAACACGGTGAGCTCCGAGAAGATTTGTGTAGCCCACCGTGCGGACTTCGTACTTCACCGCAGGGAAACGTGCATCTGCAACATCTCTGACTCTTTGTTTGCGTCACTAGACTGCACAAATTAAGAAAAGAAAAAGAAAGTGAGGAAGAAAAAACAAGTGAGACACATTTAGACTGTTCGAGCAATGAGGGAGAGTTTCTAGGCGCCATTGCTCACTTGCGCGAAATTCTCGTGGCGCCTCAAACGTAGCGAGAACACCACGTAGCGAGAACGTAGCGAGAACATGTAGCGAGAACACGTTAAAGAACACCAGATGGTCCAAATTTCCGGAGCCCTCCACTACGGCGTCTCTCATAATCATATGGTGGTTTTGGGACGTAAAACCCCAGATATTATTAAACGTAGCGAGAGACGGATAAAAGCATGCCTGCTTTGGACACGCATATAAGCTTTTGCCACGCCATACAGCAGATGCGAGATTGGCAGTTTGTTTCTTGAGTGTTCTGTGTGTGGTCCCTGTAACGCATACCTTGTTGTCTGAGCAAAATATTTCTAAACTGTGCTGTTGTAGGTTCAGTTTGAGTGGTTTATTAAACATGTACATGGTATACCTGACGACTTTCTTTTTGTGAGTAAACACATGGTTTAAGTCAACGATAATGACCCATACCTGACTAGTTTCTTCCAGAGCGCAGATGAACCTGACCTGTTGCGCAGTCTTATGGAGTCTAGCATGAAAAATCGGGGGGTTGAACTTTGCAAGTGGGGTGATAATACGCCCAGACGAAAGCGGCCCGACAAAATATATATGCTGCAGGCGAAAATGTGAAATAATCGATGTATAAGTCAGTATAGTAAGAGTTATTAGCGCGCTCAAAAAAAAAAAACAATTCATGTGTTGAGGTACGCCAAGAAACAATCAGGGACATTAATACGTTTCTTGAAGTTTAGCGTGTGGACTAGAGCTTGTGATGCTCGATTGCTTGTGATGCTCGAGCTTGTGATGCCCGTCGCGGGATTGAATCCCGGCCGTGGCGACCGCATTTTCGATGGAGGCGGAAATGCTTGAGACCCGTGCGCTTAGATTTAGGTGCACGTTAAAGAACACCAGGTGGTCGAAATTCCCGGAGCCCACACTACGGCGTCTCTCATAATCATATCCTTGGTTTTGGAATGTTAAACCCCATCAATTATTATTATTATTATGAAGTTTAGCGTCTCTCATTTAGTGTCCTGTAAACTGAGAAACAAGCACGATATTCATGAAACTTATTCAGCAGGACCAAACGCGTCTACGATAACTGGATGTCTGGCTTCTCGTGATGCGTGGCGGTGCCAAGTCATACACGACATAAATATATTATTATTTCCGAGATTTGTACAAAATAGGCTGTAAGTGCTGAAACGTGTTTTATTATATATTATAATCAATTTAATGTCTTACGCTGAGAGAAATATTCGGTGGAAATTTATGCGCACTTGTAGTGTCAAAAATAACACGCTTTTAAAAAAAGCATTTATTCTGCTTAATATGTACGGATGGGCTAGTTGGTGAGCCTTGATTTTCGAAGAAGCAGCGCACAAAAGGACACAAGTACGCACACATAAAAGACGCAAACACAAGCGCTGTACTGCAACTGAGGATTTATTGTCGGAAAGACCCGGCTTATGTAGGAGAACACGCACATGCGCACTGACAGCAATGAATACGATGAGGACCACAAAAAACAAAAACAAAAAAAAACTGCACAAATAAAAGCACAACAAAAAAAAAACATGTGGTTCTGATAAAAAAAAAATTGCAACACAGCTTGTGGTTATATACCAAGGTTTCAACGCGCTTCTTCAGAGAATGATACTGAGGGGCAACTGAGACATTTATCTTTCCATTGATCAGGCGATACGTACGTATCGCCTGATCGCATATGTTGGGCTTATGAACCGAGGGGCAACAAACCAGTCCTCCCTTACCAATCCGCCGACTCTAAACTTGTAAAGAGAGCAATTGCGCAGGTCATGTTTTCTTAGCGCCCTCCAAAAAATCCTGTCCGCACAAAGGTGAAGCCAGCTTCACTAACCAGGTGAGCAGCCTCAGGCTCTCTGAGTATCCGTTGAACCTCTTGTTTCGGTCGCAGAATGCTTGCGCAAAAAGACAAAGAAAACAAGTGCTGCCGCAAGCAGGAACCACCGGAGCACGCTGGTGACACCCTATATGCACGCCATTTCGCACAATCTGCGAAAGATAGGCCTAAAAGCCGCTGTCGACGTAGTGTTCTCGGCACCAGTGCAATTGTCGGGCCTGTGGCGCTAAGAAGCACAATGAATCGTGTGAAATCAAGCACCGCAACCCCTGCGTCACATGCACGGAAGAGGCGATCTACAAGATCCCTTTGACCTGTAGCACGGTTTACATTGGTCAGACGGGCAGGTGCATAAACACACGGTTAACGGAACACAACTGCCACTTTTCAGCAAATGATTCTGGACATTTGGTCTTCCATTGAGGGATTGTGGCTGTGCTCCCACTTTAAGAGGTATGGGGGTTATGCGCAAGGAACGCAAGAAGTAAGCGAGAGAAGTAATCGAGGCAATTACAGTTGACAAATGGAAAGATAAATGTGCCAGTTGCCCCTCGATATCATTCTCTGAAAAAGCGCGCCGATACCTTGGTATATAACCAGAAGCTGTGTTTCAATCTTTTTTTATCAGAACCACGCGTTTTTTTTTGTGCTTTTATTTGTGCGGGTTTTTCTGGTTTTATTTGTGGTCCTCATCGCATTCACTGCTGTCAGTGCGCATGTGCGTGTTCTCCTACATAAGCCGGGTCTTTCGACAATAAATCATCAGTTGCAGTACAGCGCTTGTGTTTGCGTCTTTTTTAAGTGTGCGTATTTGTGTCCTCCTGTGCGCTGCTTCTTCGAAAATCATTTATTCTGCGTCGACACGAGCTAAAGCAATGAGTTGTACTTACGTGGAAGCAACAAATTAAGTTATCAAAATCGACGCATCTCCACGAAGTGAATGATGACGAGTGGGCGAAGTTAGGTCCTAAGGTCCCATAATGTCTACGTTGAAGTCGCCGACTAGTATTAAGGGTTTGTGCTTGTAGGTGTTTTGTATTGTTCTCTCACAATTATGATTGATATTAGGATATTGTTAAACCTTCTTTTGTGTCTCGCATATGTTACCCGAGCGTTGCCCCATATAATGTAAATTGAGTGACATAAAGTGACATAAAGTGACATAAAGTGTCGACGACAAAGCTAGGTCCTAAGGTCCATAATGTCTACGTTGAAGTCGCCGATTAGTATAAAGGGTTTCTGCTTGTAGGTGTTTTATATTGTTTCTTCACAATTATTGTTGTTGTTCGTCTATTGTAATCCTTTTTTTTTTATTCACACACACATGTTTCGACTATAGCAATGGCTTTCTAACCACCATGACAGCGGACAGTGAGCTTCGACGACAAGGCTAGGCCCTAAGGAACTTCACCCCTATAAATTATGTTTTGCTGCTAAAGACTAATGTTTACTGCCGATACATATATCACCTTCTTTAATCAATACTTGCGGAGATGTGGGAAGCGATGAGCCTAAATCCATCGATGTCTCTCAAAGAAAACAAGAGAAACACGAATTATCTGCCTCAAGGTAATCTGATCATCAGGCAAACAAAAATGTACCCGAATGTCATGAAAACGCAGTTCAGCAATGTCGTAGGTATATTAAGACATTCCCAGGATTTGGAGACATTCGTACGTGGCGCCATCTCTCGGCGGCAGCAACCGCATCCTGCCAAAACTGAATGGGAAATAGGCGAAAAAAAATCATATCTTTTGAAATAAGCTAGTTATCAAAAACGACTCCGGGATCTATACGGCAGAGACCTACTAGAACGCTGTGGCGAAATTTCAGTATCGCACTACAAAACCTGTGGCTTCCCCAGACAACTGAACACCCCCCATTGGAAATACATGGGACCCATTGTGAAATATTAAACACTCTGGGAAGCCACGCGGTTTGTAGTGCGACACTGTAATTTTGACAGAATGTTTAATTAAGTCTCTGCTTTGTAGAACCGGGAGTCGTTTTTGATAACTAGCTTTTTTCATGAGATATGATTTTTTTCGCCTACTTCTCATTCAGTTACGGCAGGCCACCGCTGTCACCGACAAGAGAGGGCGCTACGTGCAAATGTCCCCAAATCGTGGTCATGAGAATAACATCGTCATGAAATTATTGATATCTCATCACTCGGCAGTCCAGGAGGCCTGCGAACGGGCGGAGGGCCATGGTCTTCCATTACCGGCGTGGGCGCGGCCAGCAACTGCGGCGTACCCCCTTCGTGGGGTGTCTGATCGGGGTTCTCCAGGACCAAATAAAGTTTATTTCACCTTCACCTTCAACACTGCTCTTCGTTCTCGGGATTGGTATGTAAAACTATTGCTCAATTTTTATTATGAAACGAGGTTTACATTGCAAGAAAGCGACCTCTGTCTAGCTAATCACTATTCATTACGAGCATTCTGAAGTACAAAACAAGCTCGCGGCATCGGAACCAGGGAAAGATGATTGACAGGGAAGGCAAGTAGTCCGTTTACCTCCAGCCGCGAAGGCACGTACAACTTTGGTCCCATCATGAGGGCTTTCATCGGATCGGCTGGCAGTCGTTCGAACTTGATACTATTTATTTTATGGTCTTGTTTAACCGAGGTGTTCTTTTTTTTTATCCTCTAGAACAGAAAATAACTGGTACACTTTCTGGACGCACCCCTAGGTGCCTTAAACGCCTGGGTCTCACGTATACCGAGAGTGCATGCATAAAACGATGCGATAAACTTGGCGTGACGGGTTCTCAAACGGAGGAAAACGTTTTAAAAAGAACAAGACGACACGTTGCTTCTTACAAGCGCTATTCACGCAAAAAGGGCCACCCCGCCCCTCCGCACATTTTACGCCTTGCGTTTCCTCTTCGTTCGCCGTGTTCGCTTTCCCACCCACGTCTTGCGCTGACGCTTCCCAAAGTTTTGCGGGCCTTTCGCGATATTACAAATATCGACCCGCAGTGGAGCGTGTTATCAGCCCACGACGAAGAAGAGGGACACGCCAAATGTCACCTTGCCCGCCAGGAGGCCCACGTGAGCTCTCCTCCCGGTCGAGGCGATAAAGCGCACCACTGGATCAACGTGCGCATATATACGGTGGGAAGCAGGCATGGCTGGACGGAAGGCAGGCGCAAATACATAACCGTGAGAGGCGTGCGTGAAGATGATGAACATAGGCAAAAGCGAGAAGTGCCGGAGAGTGGCGGCAGAAAGCTTATACTAGAAAGTGAGATCCTGTCTCAGATGGCGATGCGCACAACAACGGCTCCTACAGTGAGACACGGCTGGCTCTTCGGCTCTCGACCGGATTTCCATGCATGCATTAAATCTACGATGGCGCGCGCGAGAGACGCCCGCTCGCCCGCCCGCATCGACAGCGAGATGTCGACGACGAAGCTCAAGAGCGCGGATCTTCGAAATATCGGAGAATAGATGGTGGGTGGATATATCTGACTGTGCGGGCATTTATATAAAGTCAGAAAAAGAAAAGAAGAGGCCAAGTAAAATGCTGATTGAAATGGCGACGAGAGAAGGTTTGCGATAGCGGGAGGCATATATATGTAAGCCCGAGATATTTTTGGCGTGCTCGAAATGCGACAAGGATATGCAATCTGGATCGAGCACGCGGTGTTACGGAGAAGTCGCGACGGAAGCGCGAGCACGCGGCTTTTGTAATTTAAGGAAAAGGAAATCTGAACCGTCAGGAAGGATGCGATGCTTCGGTGACTCGATAGGAGAGATGCTGGTCTATAAGGCTCGGGAAAGCCTGACACCTCCACGGGAGTGAGAGCGACACGCCCAATCGACTCGGCATTCTCAGAAACGCCGAGTTGTCGTATAGAGACCTTCCAACAAAATGCGATCCCGTTTCCTACGCCCTCTCGCTGTGCAACGCGGTCTCCATCGAAGGCGGTCAGAAAACGGGAGAAAATTCCGTTGTCTGTCTCTCTTTGGTGTTTTACTATTTGACAAGAGTTGAAACAACCTGGCACGGTATCACGATGCCACGATGCAATGTTCGTTTCAACTGGATGCTTTATTTCGAAGACCAAACTGGCAATTACACGAGAGCAGGCAGTTCATGGTGCCCATTTTCAACGTGACATCGCACGCCGTCGCAGATGCCATGTACACTTCGTGCAGCATGAATTATGACACTGGACAGATTATGGTTCATATTCTCACTCAATTGAAACGAAAGGCCGACGATATTTTCCGTTCCGAAACGAGAATGCGAAGCCCATGGTAGTGCATGATTACAGCGTGTTCGGGATGTGGTTCCCCCGATACCAAACTGTAGGCGACGCTGTCGATGCACCCTATGGCTTTAAATAAAATTACTGTATATGGCTCCCTTTGGGAGCCATATACAGTTTCGTCCTTCTTCCGTGAACGCGTGCCTCTTAGAATATTATTTCTGCTTTCGCGTGAATGGTCATTTATTTATTTTATTTATTTATTTATTTACTCGCGTACCCACAGCGCCATTTAGGCATTACAGTGGGGGGGGGGGGGGAGGGGGGGGGTATACAGAGCAGTTTGTACAACCTATACACACAATAAAGAATGCAAAAATACGCCATACATAGCAATAAAAATCGGTAGATAAGAAAAACAACTACAAGAACAGCAAAAAAAAAAAAAAACACGATCAAGAGCACTAAGAACCAAAGTAGCGAATGTGAGTGTCAATGTACATCAACAACATCAAAATAAACTTTCTTACACGAAGACAGAAAAAAAGAAAAAAATGACACTGTACAAATATAAAACAAGAAAAACTATGTAATAAGAAATAAACTGTGTAAACAAATCATCTACATCTAAAGACAGAGCGAGTTCTCAAAGAGCGGCTGCAAAAGCTTCGTTATCTAACATATTAACTATGGCAGTAGGCAGTCGATTCATGCTTCGTTCTCAAACACTATTGAGTCAATGATCATTCCGCAGTGGTAAGCCTATAATATTTCTGCAGGGAAGCCCAGGAGCCATTAAAGTTTCTGTGCACTTTCACCCGGGGTGCTTACTGCGGTGCATTCAAACTTCTATTCATAGCGAAAGCATTCAGAAATACAGTGAGGCTGCATTTATAGCACCATAAATATGGTTCTTAT
>JALIZH010014928.1:17500-40922 GCA_030522465.1 Rhipicephalus appendiculatus | reverse complement strand
GCGTGACTGTGCAAGTTGTAGCGAGCGCGGGCGAAGAAACCACCGTAAACTTATCGGTCTACTGCTGCATCGCAGCCGGCGGGTCGTGGTCGCAGCTGATTTTGTTCACTCAAACCACGAGTGAGAGCAGCACGGTCGCGGCCCGCGAATGCGCTAGTCACGTGGTATTTTTTTTCGTATTTCGCGGGCTTTCTTTGCAGCATGGAAAAAATGGTACGCGTAAAACTTTCTTCATCGCAAATAATGCAATGGGGGTTTCTGAAGACGCTCTCGAACTTTGCAACTCTCATTTCTTGCGTAAGGTCAATATTTATCAATTGAGTAAATTAATCCTAATTAACAAATTAGTTAATTACGAAACAAAAAATTGCCTGTAGTGCGCAAGATGGCTATAAGCAATATTCAACTGATTTCACTCGCCTGTCTCAAATATTGTATTTTTCAACCCTTGGCTTAAGATAGCTGGGACACCCTGTATATGGGCTTTCTAGCAGAAAAAAAAAACAGAATTGAGCAAATGAATTATACAAGATATTCCTGGAAAAAATCGTAAAGCCAAACAAATTTTGAAACGTGGAAAAAAGTGCATGAGTGCAGCTTCGCTTGCTCTTTCGAGCAGCCAAAGTGAATTTCTCGTGATCGTAAACTATGTGACATCGATCAACACATCGTAAACTATGTGTTGTTTCCTGTGAGCGCAATTTTTTGCAAGCCAGGGCTACAATTGTCACGCGGCTAAAATCACGTAATATCACGCAACATCTAGTTACCTGACTACAACTGCGTAACACGTAACAAGTAGTCATGTGACTAAAATCACGTAACATCACGTAACTTGTCACGCGACCAAATTCCCGTAACATCACGTAACCGTTGACGTGATATGTTTTAGATCCAGTCTTTTAGATCCAGTCTCGAGTAACTCTACGAAATGGTGCTGTAACAGAACACAGCCGCTCCAGGTAGGAAAGGCGATTTCTCACAGTTTCTTCGTGTTGAGAGCGCGGCACGAAGAAGGGTATAAGAGCCGTCCGATGTTGCCTGTCTAGATAGCGATCGCGACCGCGTCCTTATAGTCAAAGTTCACAGTCGCTGCTCAAACGACCTCCCCCCGCCTTCACGTGATTTCATGCTCCTTCAAGACGGGCATGGCGTTTCCGATCTGCTTGAGTAATGATCATTCGAAGGCATGCTTCGCACGCGGGAGGATGTTATCGCAGGCGCCCTCCGATCGACGGAGATGGCCCAGCACGCTAGATCTCTGCTTCAGCCATGTTCGTCACCCCCGCTCGCTTACTTTTACCCGCGGGTAGATCATATGGTACACAGAGGGATGTTGTCGATGTGGAGTTTATACGGAACATGACGGCGACGCCGACGGCGAGAACCTATCGGCAGTGTTCATATAATCGATGTCGCAATAACACACGGTTGAGATAAAAAACAACATTCTTAGTTTACTGGAATGCTACTTTTTTGAGCCGTCGGACGAAGCCTTAGCTATTAAAGTACGTTCAGATCCCATTGATAGAAGGAGTGATTTTTCGTCATTTTTATGTGTAATCAAGTTCGGACGAACTCTTTACACTGCTGTTGAAAAAACAACAAATAATGTTTCCTATTCCTTGCTTGGCTTAATTATCTGTTGGCTTCATTAGTTGTGTCTAATAAAGAAAATAACCTCTAGAACAATTCGCCTTCTTTCGTTCAGATTACGAAAGACACTTGCGTTAGCCCTAAAGTAAAAAGCTACTGCAAGAACGTCTAATTTCGACATTATATTACTATGCCTCGCTTTATTCTCTAAGCTTAGTTCGTTTCTTTTACGTTGCTGAATTGTAGGGACCTCAGAACATCAAAACCAAATCATGAGAACGGAGGAATAAGTTTCCACCACAATACGCGTACGAAAGAACGAAGGAGCTTCGTTCACCATAACTTGGTCGGGCGTTCTGTTTCTAAGGTTGCTTAAAAGAATAAAGTAAGAATCACAAATGTTGATCTGAACGCTCTGATACGCGTGGAGTGTTTAAACATGCACTAAGAAGTCATAAAATGAAGACACAAAGAAACGAGAGCTCAGGATTACAGCGAGAAACAGAAACCGAAACGAAAGCTTTTGTTTTGTTTCGGCTGTGACATCTTGTGGGATGCTGTGGAACTTATTCACGGGCTGAAAAAAAAGAAGAAAAAAAACTGGTGCTCTGGGGCGCTATTTTGTAAGCGTTCTAGCATAGAACGGGGAGGAGGATCGAACAAAAGGAGGAGGGGGAGCAAACAGCCAATAGGCGAGCTGGGGAATTCATGAATGTATCCAGTGCATAAATAAATGTATAAATATTATAACTGAACATCAATATTCCGAGGCATTGTTTCTGGAAGCTTGAGGTTGAAGAGCTCGGTGACCTTAACAGTTAACTTGTGTTAATGTCTTTACTTAGCCCCAGGTGGTGTCGCAGTGGCGCTGGCCCCTACGCTGTTTAACCCAATGCTTCTAGTATTAGCAGTATAAGTGTACTTGTAAAATTTAAACGGCGCGACAATTCGAACCGTTACCCAGTTGTCGAAATAGCGCATCAATCGAGAAGAGGTCCGCGCTTTCCCGAGAACCACAGGGCGTTTCTGCTCTCAGTTATGGAGCGGCATCCCCAGTTAGCCTTACGTGCTAGCGAGCTCACCCACGAGTACACAGCAGCGGACAGGCGTCAGCTGTGGGGCGGTAAAGAGATGCGCGAGAAACCCACTCCTCCGGCCCCACCGCTTACGTTTCGATCCAATCCGAGTCGTCCGCGGAGACTGTTTTGTAACCATACTATCGATAAAACGACGCCCGAGCCCGTTATAACAACCTCCTCTCCATTCTATGCACATTTTGTGGCTATTCTCACGTCTTGACCGTCGGAATAGCCTCATAGCCCTCGACCAATCACGCATATCTTTCCCTCCTCCTTTTGTTCGATCCTCCTCTCCGTTTCTATGCTAGAACGCTTACAAAATAGCGCCCCTGACGCCAGGAATCTAACGGATGACGGCGCGGTGTTGCCGGGCGCCGAACGTGAGTGATTATCTCGCTCGGCCACGGATGACGCCTTGTCACCGGTGATAAGCAAGGGTTTATCAATATACCACAAGCATTTGAAGGACCGTGTTTCAAAAAACGCGTTAGGGGAACAATGTTGCGCCCATTGCGGCAAGTTAAGAATGGCTTCAATCGAAAGCTGAGTGTCAGCCCTGCATGTTATTTACTGACCATTAATATAACTTGCTTAGTTTTACCACAGTTAGCGTTTTTGTCTCGAAAAACAGGGCACATTTTTTTGCGTTTCCTTAGACTCCCATTGTATGATCTTTAACTCCTGCGGGAACAAAATTTGAGCTTAGTACAACGTGATCGCTGCATTCTTCTCGTGCGTTTCGGTTCGCAGAAGCGCTCTGTGGCCTGCATTTTTCACCATTCGCCCTTTACGCTTAATTATTGACGAAAACCTCGCTCGTTCCATGGAAAACGCGCTAGCTTCGTGCCGCGGCCACCAAGGGCGCTGGTTGTTATGTGTCCAGAAAATCTGCATATGTCATAATTTTTGCCAAGTTCGGAAGCACCCACTACGCCATTATTCGTCATTCTGCGAACAGAGGTACCCGCTACAAATCTGCAAGGCATTATATGCACTTTTTGATGCGGTGCTTGATGACGATGAATTATGGCTGAGACTTTTGTGATGGGTTCCAAGCATTCAACGATCCACTCGTTACGCAATTCGCATTACATGGCGCCTGGTTACACAATGCGCATTCTGTGACTCCTGGTTTTTATTTTACCCTTCTACCAGGCTATATTACATATGATAACGCCATTCCTTTCCGACATGAGGCCAGTATAGCATGTTTTTGCGACGGAGTTTCGTGCAGCGGTGTGGCTCAGTAATAAAGCAAAAAAAAAAACCGCCATACCTGCGCGGAACGAGCAGCACAGTCACAGCGAAAGCTGGAAGAGCGGCCTTTCTAGAGCCTTTTTTAAACACTCTTGGGGCAACTATAGTATACGAGCATACTTGCATGGTGCCCACTACGCCATAAATCATGATAGTTTTTGGGTAGTGGGGAAGCGTCCACTGTGCCATCATTCTTCATTCTTCGGAAAAGCGCGGTACCCGCTACACACTTGTCAGTCATTATGTGTACTTTGTTGATGCTGTGGCTGACGACGATGAAGAATTATGCTTGAAGCTTTTGTAATGGGTTGGAGCATTCAACCACCCACTCGTTACGCAATTCGCGTTGTGTGACGCCTGGTTGTGACTTTACTGTTCTAAAACGCTTTATCAGGCATGTTAACGCGATTCCTTACCGGACCTGGAGCCTGTGTAGGGTCAGTTTGCAACGCAGTTTCAAGCACCGGCGTAGCTCAGTGGTAGAGTACTGGGCTGCCACGTAGAGGGCCCGGGTTCTATTCCGATTCTGTCCTAGGTATTCTTTCTTTATTTTTATTTTATTTATTTCGCGCGAGAGTGGTTACGGATACCGGCGGCGGCGGACAACTATGGCGCACAAACGGCCCTTGTTGTGATCTCATAAAAGCTTTTGCTGTAACAAAGAAAACGGTGTGGGTCAGTGGTAGAATACTGGGCTGCCACGGAGTGTGCCCAGGTTCGAACCCGGTTTCATCGTGGCTGTGATTTCATTTTTTTTTATTTATTTCGCGCGATAGTGGTTACAGACGCCGGCGGCGGTGCCGGCGCAAAACTACGGCGCCAACAACAGCGGTTGTTGGAATCTCATAACAGCTTTCGCTGTGAAAAAACTGTGCGTGCTTGCGAACAGAGTGGTAAATCTCACTGTCCTAGCAGAAAAAAGCATATACGTTCAATGTGCGGCACGTGTGACGGGGTAGCATATGTTGGTGAAATTCGAAGCGACAAAAGCCGAACACACAACTACCAGAACAACGGTATGGTACAGAGTGCTTGTAGCTGTCTCTACTCAAGTGTGTGTGTGTGTTTGTGTGTGTGTGTGTGTGTGTGTGTGTGTGTGTGTGTGTGTGTGTGTGTGTGTGTGTGTGTGTGTGTGTGTGTGTGCGTGCGTGCGTGCGTGGGTGTGTGTGTGTGTGTGTGTATTGTGTGTGTGTGTTATTTTTCCTCACTAAATTTTCTTATAACAGTGGTAGACCAACTACTCCCACGGACTATCCTGCTGTAATAACACACGTTTGATTTGTTGTGCTCCAATTCCCTGGGCAAGTTTACAGTAATGAAAAAAACTGAAGTGTGGCGTTACGTGTGTAATCGCATTTTTCAAGATATAGAAAGTGCAAAGGCGCCAATATAGGCTATTCCAAATTCACGAGTACGATGCGCACTCGGAGCTTGTTAGCCTCAATGATATTTAGGATTATGTAATTATTGGCTAATGAATGCGTATTGCCAGTCACCACATGGGGTTCACCACTACCCGCATATGTCCATCATAACCCCGTTTATTTAAAGATAGTTTTTATGAATTATTAATATATCTATGAAAATGATCTATTATACATCTGTAACGTATTTATAACAAACATTATTGTTTACTCGCGTTCGGTGTTGGTTTACATCCCTGTAAATTATTTGTAACGCTCATATGGCATCGCTTGGGGGACCGATAAGAGCCGACCGCGGTAGCATTTTGTAAACAAGCGATAACGCCGTAGGCGATAATGCCGGCGCATCCTTACGCCCGGAGCTTCACATAACTTCCTTCCATGCAGTCCAGCCAGCGGTGGCGACAATATTCTAAAGTGGGCGTAGTTTTATCGTAGTGATTGTAATCTTGGCAACAATCGCGTGAGCCGAGATCGGCGGGCGTTTGCAGCCACCATAAGCACAGTTTGGACAAAGTTCGCCAGCGGGCGGACGCACTGCGCCTCATGGCTCTTCAAATACAGCATTATACGCTGTTCGGGTTTTCACGTGAACTAGACTGGAGACCAGTGCACTTCGTAGAGGCCATACCGGCGCACCGAATATGCGATGTCTGTGGGTTGATCCCGAACAGGACCGTCTTCCTGTCCTGTCGACACGTACTATGCAAAACGTGCTACGAACAATGCTTGGTCGACGATGTTTACGGGTGTCCACTCGACGGTGTCCAGTTTCGTGAACAAGACGTGCAATGGATGGACCTTCCTGTGGAGAATCTGCTCACACGCAAGGTAAAAATCAATTTTTTTTATTGCAAGAACACCTCTATCTCTATTGTACCGATGATGTTGGCGTAATTATCACTAATGATGCGATGCACAATGTAACGTAGGTGAGTCACTTATAAAATACTACGGGCTAGCGAGGATATAACAGTGCGCGTGTACTTTGTGAAGCAGACAGCACACGAGACAACATAAGAAAGGAACAGACGGTACGAAGCGCTTCGTCTTCTCCCTTCTTTCTTCTCGTGTCAATGTACTGTGCACATTTTCCTGATTGCTTTGCTACAAGAACAGCCCACACGTAGTGTCGGCGAGATTAGAGGCATGGACGGGAATAATCTGACTTCGAAATGCTTCGTTATTAAGCCATTAAATATTGGAAAGTAGCAAGTGAATAGAAGCAGCGGATGCTTAACGTTGTCTATGCCTTCTTCGAAGGCAGGCAATGGGAGATGGCATTCGGAAGAATGCGACCATGTCGGAAGGCTAAATTGCGAAATGCGAAAATATGTTGCCGCACCTTTACTATCTCGGAGATTGTAGCGTTTGGCCAATTGTAGCTAGCGTTACAGAGCACAAATATAAGTACTCACAGTGGTGTAATCATGCTGGAGTAATTTCATGCAAGGGTTCAAAAATTTCACACAGCAGTATTTCACCCCTTTCTGACGGGTCACGAGCTTACTGTTAAGAAATACGTGTTTTTCCCGCACAAGCTTCACGAAAAATCACGGAGATCTTTCTTTCTCTGAAAAACAGACGACTACCTGCACTTGTCCATGAAGCAAAACGTACAGAAGGGGGCAAGGGTCACGCCACTGGCTCTGCGTTCCTGGCATA
This sequence comes from Rhipicephalus appendiculatus, assembly GCA_030522465.1. NCBI lineage: Eukaryota > Metazoa > Arthropoda > Arachnida > Ixodida > Ixodidae > Rhipicephalus > Rhipicephalus appendiculatus. Next base: position 33,901 of record JALIZH010014928.1, on the reverse strand, counting down.
TGCGCAGTTAGACTGGAAAAGGGGTATGTAGGAACGAAACGAAACGAATAGATAAAGAAAAAAAATTGGCCGCGAATCTGCGTGCTTCGCTGCAAATGTCGTCGAAAGACGATAGTCGTGTGCCGGCCATACTACTATGTTTTGCCTTGCCTCAGACAGCGCTTACTCTATGTTGAATCGGCCGCACCTGGCTGGCATTGATAAAATAGAGGCGCTGCGCGAGATATGGACGCCATCGAAAAGTCCGAGCGTATCCACGAAGTGAATGATGGTGAGTGGGCGAAGCTCGGAGGGATCATTCAGGTAACCGTGAATCCCCCCCCGTACATTGCCCACTCGATCATGCAAAGACGTGACAGCACGTGTCACGTCTTTGCATGATCCTGGGTCTTCGATCGTGAGTTGGGCACGAGCGTCGCCGACTTGTGTTCCGGGCGCTCCCAGCCTCAGCGACAACGCCAGTTCGCGTTCCACGACAGAGGAAGACGATGCCACCTACTCAGACGCCGAAGTCCACACCAGTGCTCGACGCAACGCCTCGCCTCCGCATGCATCGCCACAGAAAGCTGCTGAGAGTTGTGAAAGCCACGCGTCCTTGGCTATGGGTTGTGCCGCACCGCGTCGCGGAGCCGCCGCATGCTCCACGATGCGGTGCTCGACTCCGAGTACCGCGTCGGCCCGAGGATCCCAATTGTAACAGCGCCATTTATCCACTTTAATCGTCAACTATACGAAAACCACTAACGCCGTCTAGTGACATTATTTCCAAGGACATATACACACAACGCCATCTAGTGAGCAATTCTTAAAACTAGAGCTGGCTACATACATACTACTACTACTACTACAGAGGAGGGAACGACCCACACCCTAAAGAGCTTCACCCCTAAAACATGAGCTTGTGCTGAACCAAGGGCCACTGCCAGCGGCGGCACCTTCTCGTCGGCACATGGCTTTTTCGGGCAGAGCGTCGCAGCTCGTGCACAGCGTCGCATTTTCAGCGCAACCTAAAAAACACTAGGATCTTTAGAATTACGTATCTATGTATTTTCTATAAAGAAACACACGTCCTGATACTTACATATTAATGTCGCGCCTCAGATATGCGTAGTATTTGCTTTTTCATCGATAATGTTCAGAAGTATGAACGCAAACACCAGTTCAAAATGGCTGGGCGTTCAGAAAGTGGTTAAACTTTGGCCGAGTGGCTGAATCAGGGGGACATCGGACAGACAGCCAGACGAAAATTTCTGCGTTGAAGTATCCCAAGAAAGACTATCGTCTTTAAAAACAAGGCAAAAGTACGTTGTTGGTTTCAGCACATGTGGTCAAAATGTCGCGTTTTGCCGGGAGTTTTGATTTTGACCATCTTACCCTCATCTTTTTTTTTTTTGAGTGAACAGTTTGGCTGTTGAAAAGCTCTGTCTTCCACGGGGTTACTCCATAATTCATTTGAACCAAACGTGGTGTAAAATGTAAGTTATTCTCACTTTAACGTGTTGTCTGGAAGACACTATTTGAACCAGGGGTCTCAACTCAGCCAGAAGGCCACACTAACTAAATTCAGTCTTCTGCAAGAGCCGGGCAGTGAGGAAGATTGGAGTGGAGGGGGGGGGGGGGGGGGTGGTCGGAATGTCACCTAAGGTTGCCATTTCAGAGACCCTTTCCACGTGTCGTATATACGTCATTTCAGAAGGGGACTTGGTGTCATGTTTCGACAAGCATACCGATATGATCGCAAAAATGACTGAAATCTGGGCGCCGACTCTGAAGAAGCAAGCTTTTGAGTCAAGCTTATTTTTTAACACATGATGACCGCATGGGGCGCCTCACGAGAAACAAATGCCTAAAACTAGTCATTTCTAAGTAGGTCATCAACATACTTATGCAGATCACGTAGTAGTCATTTCTGTGTCATTTCTTGTAGCTCGTGGGCATACTTATTAGGAAAAGAAAAATATATATACGAGGCGAAGATAGTCATGCGCAGCCTGGGCCACCAGCGAAATTTTCGCAGGACCATGTTTGAGGCCCCTTATGTAACTGACGAAAAAAACTGCATGAGTTACTGCGACTATTCATTGACCACGTTGCCTTCCAGCATTTGTTCGTCGTGCCTTTTCTGTCGCATGTTTCGTTACCATCAGTGTTCGACCGTTAAACATACGGCGTTTCGCAATCCCGCAATCGAGACACACGTGAAGAGTTAAGAGCTCATATCTAAATACACGAAAACGGAGTTATAATGTAACGTCGAAATCGTACGAATTGAGTCGTAAATTGTGCGAATATTGTCTAATTTTTTTTATATTCGAAAATACATCATTATTTTCTGGGGCGTAATGTGCGCTCAAAACGGCGCGCTTTGCCTAAAGTAATAATGCAGGTGTGTCTAAAGTGGGATCAACAATTTGTAGAAACGCAGCTTCTAATTCTTAACATACACAAATATCCAGCTTTATGCCCAAACCAAATACTAGACCGAAGTTCTGTCCCTACAATTTTATTATATTTGTCACTCCTCTCAAAATGTAACAAATTTGGCCAGAGTCGGTGACGACTTAGTTTTATGTAAGCCCTTCGGCTTTTTTGAATTTTTTCCAATATGAAAATGGCAGCTCAATCAAAGTATGTGCGCTGTTATTCCGATATCCGTTTTCCGGAAGGAATATTGGAATTATCAGAAAGAATTTTAAAAACGAAATCTTTCTGTTTTTACAAGACGACTAAATGATAATGTCATGACATTTTAGATATTCTGAGTGTTACATGAATCTGCTAGAAAACGTTCGCTTTTTTGCAGGTAAAATGCTGGAACGAGGAGAACGGCTGCGGTGCGATAATGAATCTTTCAGACGCAATCAAGCACTTCTATGAAGACTGTGTCCACCACTCATTGCGTTGTCCCAACTGCTCAGCACTCGTCCTGCGCGAAAATATGTGCCTGCATCGAAAAAGTAACTGCAGCACGCATGCATCGACCACGCAGGCACATCTCAAAGCATCGCAGGACTCCGTTCAAGAAGCCATGTTCACCGCTTTGGAGAAGATATTGGAAGACCGTGTTAGGGAAATGAAATCTGGCCTTCACCAGGTTGTACGAGACCACAACACCCACTGCGATAAACTGAACGAGGTCTCGCACATTGTGAATGCGCTAAAGGAGACAGTGATAGAGACGTCAGAGACGCAAACTGAAGCTGGAATCGTCGCTGTTAGACAAGTCAAAGAAGACATTGCTGCACAAGGAGTCCAACTGGACGAAGTTGTACAACGCATAGGCACTTTTAGCGAACATTGTAATGTAGTCGCTGAGGCAACAAGGCAATGTCTCCAGAATCTAGAGCAGAGTAACTCCGAAATAAGGCAACGTATTGTCGCAGACGACGACCGACTAGACAGAATCTCAGAAAGCGCGAGTGCCTTCGAGGGTATTCTTGATAAAGCCCTCGAGCGTGCTGCAGAGGTCTTGCGGAATTTCAAAACGTACGTCGACTTCAGTCATGCAGCAAATTCCAAAGACGACGAAAGTGGCCAGAAGGCATCTGATGAAAAAGAAAGTAAGCTCCTTGCGCAGAAAACACTTGGCATTACGCGATACGGGTTTTGTGTCAAAGAAATTCAGGCATTGAAAGAAAAGGCAATATCGAGAGGTTGGGCCGACTATAACTGCGGACCGATATACTTGTGCGGCTATTGCATCTCACCAGGATTGTATCTCAAAAAACGTAAAAGCTCCGTGTCCGTGCATTCTAGCATGGAGCTGTACAGAGGGACAATCGATGAATTTCTACAGTGGCCATTTCCTCATGATGTCAAGCTCACTTTCATACATCCGTTTTCAGACAAGCAGCGAGAGCTTTTAGATACTAATACCTTTGATCTAGAACATTATGGCAGGCCGACTGAATCAAGTCACGAAGGCTGTTATTGCGTTGCTTCATTGCCACTGGCGCACCTCGAACGTGAAGGATACGTCCAATCCGATCAACTCCGCGTAGAATTTGAGCTTCTGCCTCCAACAGAGTAGCAAAATATTTTCAGCCACATTCTGGCTTACACTGGAAGCTTTGGAAATGGGACTTGCGAGAAGCCAGATTTAAATTCGTGAAACTTGCTGAGAATGTGTGGAAACACCGAATAAATTATTTCAGGTGTATTCCTGTTTTTATGCATTGATTTTGACTTAAGTATCGTGCCTTAACCATCCCGTTGGGCATTTCTTTCATTTGTATTACGTACATTAGAACTTGCATGAAATCTGTGCAAACTGCTTCAATTGTACCTAGTAACACGCCAGTGATGCTACAATTACAGCTCGTTTTTGTAACATTTTTATTTCCTTTATGTGACCGTAGGACGTGTCCGATTACCCTGATGCATGCTTGTCGCAAATTACTATGAGGCAAGGAGCTGCTTCATTCACTTACTGGCATGGCTGTCATTGGAATTCGTGAAACTGATAAGTTAACCAAGAAAGTAAAGCAAAAGAAAAACACATGACTCATCTCTCTCTCATAGAAACCGGTATAACACGAAAGTGAAAACGGTCTTCACAGAAGTAGTGCTTATTGTGTTGTGATTATGAGAGTTTGTACAGAATCTATTGGTGTTTGGCAGCTATAGCACTGTTTGACGTGGATGCACCCACGTTGACGCGTCGTGGCACATCTTTTTCGCGAAGACTAACACTCATGATCATGATTTAACCGTTGTTGTAGCTGAAGTTGTTCGCCTATACCTGGACACAGCGTATCGAGAATCCCGCGCGAAGATGGCAACAACAAGCACATAATAAACATTGGTACTTGATATGCTCTCCTACAAAGCGTTGTCAATTAGAGAGAGAAACGGCACGATGTGCGCTCCCGAGTAATAGGGAGCACACATCATGCTCCCTGTAGCGCCTGTACTCATGCATACACTACCACACTGCACTTCAGCAACACGGGAGGCAAAGGTTCGTACCTTGAGCCGCGAACGCGTGCAGGCGTTCCACGACCCACTGGCCTCTCTCTCGCTCCTCCAAGCCACGGCATTCGCCCGTCGACATCGTTGCCTTTCTGCAGCGCTTACTGCAGATATTATTGCGATAGCAATTATATGGACACTCGTGGCTGGTTTTCGCCGTCGGCGTCCGAGTCGGCGTCATTTGCCGTATATGTATATGTATATATATATAACCGGGCCCGCCCGTCGTTCGTGAGCGTTAAAAGACGCGAGGGGGGGGGGGTCCCTCGAGCGACCTTCGATTTTACGAGCGGGGGGCGCGCGCGTTATCTCCCCTTCTAGGCGGCCGACAGCAAGCGGGGGGGGGGGGGGGGGGGGGGGGGGGCGACGTTCGATTTTACGAGCGCGGGCGCGGGCGCGCTCTTTATCTCCCCCTTCTCGGCGGCCGGGCCGGCGTACCCTTTACGTGCTGCGCTCTCAACGCGAAGAGAATTCTCTTAAACAAGCGTTTTCTAGAGTTGCGTGAGATCGGATCCAAAAAGAGTTAGCTGCCAGCCTCACTTCGTATAACATTACAATTTTTTGCTATCGCATTCATTGCTTCACCCTTGCGGTGAAACTGTGACTTTTTTTATTATCAGCGGCGAAACGCCGTTGGTGCATTACTCCGACAACTAGCCTTCACACGCTAAAGACAGGAGGAAAGAAAGAGAAAGCCAAAGTGAAACAATGAAGGCTACTCCGCACTCCATTGAGGCTTGGCACCCCTAGTGCGAAGCTGCCTTAATTTTTTTACCTTATGGTCGGGCAATATGGCTCATCTGACAACGGTAATGTGCTACATCGCCATGTACGCTCCGGGCCCAAAAATCTTCGGGCGCCCGTTTTAACAGCAGCGTTTAACAGCGCGCCGGAACAATGGGAGTTTGTGAACGAGTGGCGCGGTGCGTCAGTAGCGACTGCGCAGCGTGAACAAATTCTCACATCAGAAGCCAATCACTGAGGGTATCGTGGGCCAAAGTGTTACGCCGCTTGCGGCAGACGGCACCGAACTACGCAAGTCCGTGCCTTCGTTGCGGGAGTGGAGCTTTTGAAGGGCTTGACAATTTTCTGATGTTTTTCTTACGTGCGGAAATGATACATTCTCCTTTAAAATCAGCATGCACTCGCTCTTGAACCAGGATATTGAAGTAGCACGGAAAATCGAGCTAGTTGGTATGAATGCATATTTGAATAGCGCAAAAAAGACACAGGGACACAGGCGAGTAAGACGATACAGGCGCTAACTTTCAACTGACGTTTATTCGGAAAGACAACATATATACATATAACAACTGGTCATGCGCAATGACTCCGTCTAACAGCAAAGGCATTATCAGCACTTTAATTTACTATCTTAGAGACCTGAGATCAGCAAACCAAATTCCTTATCAGACGGGGATAAAGACGGGTGGCTTATGCATTTCTCTCCCATGTGTTTGACTCCTATGTCGGACAATCGGGACGGTGTGTAAACGTTCGACTCCGCGAACACCATTCTTCCTTGAAATGCAGGCCAAGTAGCTACCTGTCCCTTCACTGCGCAGAGTGAAAATGTACCCCGTGTTTTGATGATGCAACTGTACTATTCCAAAACGGCGATCAAACAACTAGAGAGGTAGCCGAAGCTTTTTTCATTGCGAGATTGGGAGAGAAATGCATAAGCCACCCGTCTTTATCCCTGTCTGATAAGGAACTTGGTTTGCTGATCTCAGGGCTCTAATATAGTAAATTGAAGTGCTGATAATGCCTTTGCTGTTAGACGGAGTTATTGCGCATGACCAGTTGTTATATGTATATATGTTGTCTTTCCGAATAAACGTCAGTTGAAAGTTAGCGCCTGTATAGTCTTACTCACCTGTGTCTCTGTGTATTTTTGCATTATTCAAATATGCAGGATATTGGTGCAAGTTTTAACAAAAAGCCGACTGTAACGACCTTAGCGTTTGTTATTACCACCCACCCTAAGCAAGTTGCACCATTGCCTTTCTCGCGTTTTAGATATTCACGCTGCCGAATTATTCGAAACTATGAACACTAGCTATTCCAAAGTCGGATCAAATTATTCGATTAAGTATTCTTCGACTCGAATTCAAAACTCGAATATTCGCACACTCCTACTAATGGGTCGTAAGACAACAGATATCCTATCTTCACGCTCCATCTGCGGAAAGTCGTTCATTGAAAACGCCGCAACAGCGCGCGTTATTTGCTTGCAGTAAAACGCGAATGTTTGGTTGTCAAAGAAATATGTTTGGCGCTTAATCGGGGGCAATTAAAGCATTTTTAGAAGACAGATAACTTTCAAATGCCTATAGGCATATAGGAAAACGGGAAACTTTCGGTTTTTGAGTAGCTGGAAATCAAACAAACAGCACCATGTCCTTTAGGATGGACAAACTAGTCTAGGGTTGAAAGGCATGGAGGTTAAATGCAACTGGAAATGGTTACTCCTTGCACCTGTTTGATTAGGAGCTTGTCGGAGTATATATATATATATTGTCACGCGCGTTTCTAATTTCACTTTTACTGTATTCGGTTTACGCCCACAAAGACTGTGAGCAAACCGCGCCTGTAGTGTTCGAGAAAGTTCACGATTGTAGTAGATTATTTTGTTAAGATTGCGCGCAAGACGCGAACACCCAAGATTATTCCAGAGCTTTCGCGACGACGAGAGATAATGCTAGAATGTTCGACGCGTGATTTATAAAAGCCGGCGTGTTCCAACGATGATCAGATTATCGACGGCCGACGCTCTATTCGCCGCCATCACTGCCAGTGTGTAGTGCTGTAGTCTGACCTTCACTTTCTCGGCCAAATAAAGAGTTTCTTCTTTGACACGCCGACTGTTGCCTTCGTCGACGTCACGACCACGTTACATCTGGTGGAGGTGCTTCCTGGTCCATGTACCGAACGCCCCCCTCCAGCCGTGAGCCAAGCCCACATCGTGAAGAGATCGACGCCAGCCTCGATCAGCGAGCTAGCCGCAGGCAACGAGGACTACCTCCAGAGTACGGGCCTCTACCGGATCAGACTCGGAAGACCAAGGCCACGACCACTACTGCAGAGACGATGACCACCCCTGTGCCGCCTGCACCGATCCTGCTCCGGCAACTCAAGGAGCCGCCAACTTTCCGTGGTTCACCACTCGAAGACCCGGAGAGCTGGCTTGAACGGTTCGACCGCGTCTCTGTTTTCAACAACTAGACCAACGACGACAAGTTGCGGCACGTTTATTTTGCCCTGCAAGATTCCGCTCGAACATGGTTCGAGAACCGAGAAGCCACACTCCCCGACCTGGGACCTTTTTCGTGCCGCATTTCTGGAGACCTTAACAAGCGTCGTCCGGAAGGAAAGAGCCGAAACGTTGCTGGAGAGCCGTGTACAGCTTCCAAATGAGAACGTCGGGATGTGCACAGAAGAAATGACGCGCCTGTTTCGTTATGCTGACCCTGCTATGTCTGAGGAGAAGCTTCGCTTCCTGATGCGGGGAGTTAAGCAGGATGTGTTCGCCGGCCTTGTACGCAACCCACCCAAGACGGTCATGAAATTCGTCTCAGAGGCCACGACGATTGAAAAGGCCCTCGAAATGCGTACGAGGCAGTACAACCGCAGCATTCCGACGACGAACTACGGGGAGGTTCAGTCATTTCAATCCGACGACTTGCAGGAGACTATCCGAGCGATCGTGCGGGAGGAGCTGCGCAGGCTGTTGCCTTCGCCACAACCTCAAGTGGATTCGATCGCAGACATTGTTCACGAGGAAGTTCGACAATCGCTCGGAATACCCGAAGCACCTGCGCCTCAGCCGGAAGCTATGAGCTACGCCGCTGCAGTCCGCCGCAACGCTCCTCCAAGGCCGCTTCATGAGGCAGCACCACAACAGTTTCGCCGCCAGACTCTGCCGCTGCCACCACACTCTAAGCCAAAAATGGCCAAAATGGGAGCAACGGCTGCTTTTAGTCCTTGAGAGTAACAGTTACTCCCCAAAAAAGACCAAGTGGAACAAGATGGCTGACACGTTCAAAAACGGGGAAGCAAGTGTTTTACCCCCGTATTCACGAACCTAACTTAACCTTATACTTGTGACTTAAGTCAACCTTAGCCATAAGTCCACCCTTCACGCGTTTCAAGAACCTACCTTGTACTTATCGCGGAACTTTCCTCGCACTTAAGTAAGGCTCGGTTAAGGTAGCCTATGACCTACCTTAAGGCTTCCTTGTAGGCAAACAACATGGCGGGGGGACGACAACTTTGCGCAGTTCGTTGATTATGTGGACCGCTATGAAGGAATATTGAACAACACAGAGTACGCATACACGCTACCGCCGCGGCGAGTCCTCAAGGATCGACGGAACCCTGTGGATACCTACGACAAGCAGGAATTTTGGTGTCGCCCCCGCCTCACAAAACGTGCCGTGAGAAGCTGCTCGTTGTGGTTTCTGCAGAAAAATATCAACGGTCGTGTGTTCCCTGTGCCGGCTATCGTGCAGCTGCTCATCGCATCGAGCTTTTATATAGTGGGCACGTTTCAGCTTGGGATCGGCGACCTTGTCAATGCCTCGCAGTCGACCGTGTCGAGTATACAGTCCGGCGGATATCTGCTTTGATTGCAAAAACACTGTTTCCCGTACTGGTAAAATTTCCCAAAGTGGCGCTAACATTTTTCTGGTTGTTTGGTCGGCCGTACACGGATGCACATTGTGTCGGCTGTTGAATTCAATCGCGAGCTGCGTCCACGGTTTTTGTTTCCTCTGAAGGGACACGGCGTCCGTCTTCAAGTATACCTTGAAGTATACTATGTTTTCAAGTATACCTCACGGTACTTGTTCACAAAATCCGTCACGACGCCGCACTCTTCGTCGGTAAAGCTATGTTTTCAAGTATACCTCACGGTACTTGTTCACAAAATCCGTCACGACGCCGCACTCTTCGTCGGTAAAGCTCACTATAGTGCGCCGTTCCATAATAAATGCAACTTCGTAAAAGCAAATACTGTAAATCTACTCAAACAATCAAGTGAAATTTAAAAAGCGAGAGAAAACGACAAACGCCGAAGCCAACGCAAAAATACCATCAAAGAACACAGCAAAAACACACAAGACGTCGAAATAGCAACAGTGACCTCGCGACCCCACTGCGTCGACGGGGGTTGAACAAATGTGGCCAGACGAAACACGTGTATTTTACCGAAAACTTCCAGTGCCTTAACAAACATTTCTGCTGTGTACGTATGGATGCTTCTGTGCATACTCTTCTAGGTTTCTTGCAATAAAACATATTTATTGCTGCTCGAGGTAAACATTTTGTAGCAAAAATTTACCTAATCTCGCTCCCAGGGCATATACTTGGCGAGGTAAGGACGCCTTTCATAAGGCGCACTTATGACAAGATAAGGCAGGTTTTTGAAACTCACCTTATGCTTTTCTTATACTTATACTTTCCTCGTCCTTTCGTAAGTCGCCTTACCACGATAAGTTAAGGTCTGTTCCTGAATACGGGGGTTAGTCTCGCGTTTGAAAGGGAGCAACGGAAGGAGGAACGGCAGCACTTGCTCTCGTCACGCAACCGTTACTCCCCAAAGGACACCACAGACAAATATGCAGGCGCCCGCATTTATATTCAGGCGCCAGATTTTTGTCTTTTTTTTTGCGCCGTACTGCACCACACGACAACACTTAATTATTTTCGCATTCGCAGATAATAAAAGCAGCGCTGGCTGACCACAGAAAGTCCGCGAATACAGCTGCCGCAACACGCGCACGCTACATGTTGCGTTAAGACGGCAGGTCTTCGTAAAACACACGCCCAGGAGCAGCACAGAGAAAGTCGTCAAAGCTATGTCAAAGCCGATCAAACACCGAAACACGTGAAAAACGAGGCATGACGAGGCTTTCAAAATAAGAAAAGGGAGAAGAAAAAAAAACATGCCCAGACACGCCGTTCGTCATTTGAGAAACTTAGTAGTACACTTCAACGTAAAATGCGTAATAATGACAAATCTGCTCGCTAGCTGCAAGTGTGGCGCTAGCATAGCAAGCGATGCAATTCTTACTAAATGATCATTAAATCATTATTTCCTACATAGTAGTAGCACAGAAAGTTTTGAAACGCAGTTTGCGCTTGAAGAATTATTAGTCATAGTATGAGTAACCCTTTTTTTATGAGTGAAATAAGGGAACACACAAAGGGCATTGCGCTGACGCCCGTGCTGCCACCCCTCGACGTTTTTTCGGCGCAACTAGGTTCACGTTCGCACTACTCTTATTCATATGGTTGGTGGTCGACGGGCATGCCGAGGTGCCATGTTTTGCTCGTGCGTGTGTTTCGCAGATTTGCGTTTCTATTTATTCGTCGTGTAGCTTAGTGTATGCTGATCTCTCGAGAGCGCAACACTGATGTGGATTTCGCTGGTGGATGGAACAAACACGACGTAAACACAACGTTTTCAGCTGTCTGCAAAGCACCAGCTTGCTCGCCAGACAAAAGACTGCATGCATCAGCTTGCAGGTGAGTGGTGACGAACTGCGTTGCATTTCCAACTACATTTAATGCTTGTACACTGTAGGTAATTACAGTCTAGCATTGCTTGTGGCGTTCTCGACCCCCAAAGGTGTGCTTGTTCACGGCATGCGCAATGTGTTGACTTCTCAAGCAGCTGGCTGATTGTTTTTCCTTTGTTTAATGATGTACAACCTTCACAAAATTGAGCGTTGTCAGAGCCACAGATAAATGCTGTAGGTTCATCTGGGTGCGGTCGTTATTATTCTGCACCAAGTAATGTGTATGCGCTGTGAAGCATTGGTGAAACAGTCGTTTAAGTCACGTTTTGATTTCACTACTAATCGTCAGAAATTTCATGTCGTTTTGCTAAGCTCAATAACGCCGTTTGAGCTTTACCACTTGCGCGTAATTAGGCTGATTCCCACTTGGCTCTTGTTAAGCAGACTTTACTGCAATTAAATAAAAAAATATTTGATGCATGTTCTTTATTTTTTGTTTATTTTTTGCAGGTCTCTGATGATTTTCTCGTGTTAGTGGATACCGCAGATAATGTTGTTCCCGATTGTGCAAAAATGCAGAAGGCAAGTGAATTTCCGTAAGTGCAAACTTTTTCTATGTGTTACGTATGTGAAAGGACGCTTTTTTGGTACAAACTGCGTGTCGGTGCTTACGTGTAAAGCCCCTCACTTTTTTTTTCTTTTTTGCAGCAACGAGATGCTTCACATGGAATGCCTGTAGTGACATTCGAAGGCGCTAGCTTGATGGAAGCAACAGCCCTGCGCAGCTCGAGTCATTCACAGTCGAAGAAGTTGACCTTGTTTCTGCCATGATGACGCAGACTGCCCTGTGCTGGGAATTCGACAGTTTTTCATCTGAATACGCAGGAAGCCTTTGATGTAATATGCCGCTCGGTTGGTGTTGGCAGCGGTGTGCAGCGAACTCAACTCTACTTTTGTGTGTGCGCACACGTTGCATAAAAAAAAGGAAAAAATAATAAAGCATTTCTTTTCGTTTAAATTTGTCTACATTTTGTGTTATAAGCACCCATGCAGTTCTCTGCAAGGAGCTCTGGCCATGTGTTCAGCATCTGAAATGCATGTTCGAGATAAATATTCATCCCCTTAGGAGTAACTGGAAGCATGAACAGTTGCTCCTCAGATAGTAACAGCAAAAACGCGAGAGTAACGGTAAAGACTAACCGTTGGTCTTCGGGGAGCAAGTGGCAGGAGTAACGGTTGGTTCTCGGGGAGCAACTGGAGGGAGTAACTGTTCATCCTCCGAAGGAGCAACTGAAAGGGGAGTAACGGTTCATCCCCTTGCAGTTGCTCCTTTTAGGGGAGTAATGGGAGTGGCAATGCAGTTACTCCCTCAAAGGAGGAACTCCTATACCCCCCGTTGCTCTCTTTTGGCTTAGAGTGCACCATCGACGCAATACCGCCCGCCAACCGGCCAGCGCTACGCTCCGAGGAAGACTGACGTTTGGCGTGCCCCTGACAACCTCCCGCTGTGCTACCACTGTGGAGAAGCCGGCCACACACACCGCCGCTGCCAGTACCGCCAAATGGCGGTTTCGCCGTCAACGCACCGCCCCCCACAGCACGGCGAGCGACCACGCGACATCGCCGACTACTTGACCAGCACTGAACAGGCACCTCGACAGTCATCGCGTTCGCCACCGCCTGGACCCTGCAGGTTCCCTCAGCGACGACAGCATTACAGTAGCCCCAACCGGGGCCGTTCCGTAAGCCCATATCCGGAAAACTAAAGGCAGCAACCGATGGAGGTGCGGTTGTTGTACGATGAACTATCGAAGACCCTCCGCCGACGACGACGCCGCGACGAAACCTGAAGAACACGCAGCAAGCCGTAGAGAACTCTGAAGTCGAAACTTCGCGACCAGAAGAAGACCTGGCGACGCCACGTGGAAGCAGCGGAGAGAACCGACGTAGCCGTGATCCGACGCCGCGACCCAACCGCAACGCACGACGACGAACCAGCGACCTCGACGTTCTCATCGACGGCCACAACGTCACCGCTCTCGTCAACACTGTAGCCGAATATTCCGTTGTCAGTGCGCCTTTCGCGACGAAGTTGAAGGAAGTGAAGACTGCTTGGCAAGGCCCTGATATCCGGACCACTGGGGGGTCACCTAATACGCCGGCTGGTGATTGCACAGCAAGAGTCACCATTAGCAACCGGATTTATCCCGCAAGCTTCGTAGTTCTACAGCGGTGCTCGAGAGACGTCATCCTTGGCATGGACTTCCTAGATCTTCATGGTGCAATCATCGACCTGAGATCCAAGTAGATCACGCTATCCCCAAAAAAAGCACTACCGCCGCACGCGCCGCCCGAGAAGCACGCCTTAAAGGGGCCCTGCAACACTTTTTGTGCATGGCTAGAAAACACTGCCGATCGTTAGTCGAGGCTCCCGAGAACACGCGAGCCAAATATTATAGCGCAGCACACAGCCTGGATTTCACAATAAATACTCAGTCATCTAAAAATTGCTTTCTGTTCTCTCGACAAATGACGTTGCAAGCTCAAAAATCACTCGTCACGGACATTGTATCAGCCATTGGCTCATTTTGAGCTTGGCGCGCTCTGTCGTTACTGCGGCCGCCGCGAGAGGCCGCCACTTGTCCACGCGTGCGCGCGCGATCGCACTGAAAAGCGGCGTTTTCGAAGAAAAGAAAAAGAGAAAAAAGTGCTCGAGGTCACGAGGCGCGCGTGACGTATTTTCTTTCCCCGTGCCACCCCTCCCTGCTTAGATTCCAGCGCTTTTGTCGGGACGAGAGAGGAGAGAATGCAATTGCAGCGTGGGGCAAATCTTTGTAACTCCGTTCGTACTGGACGGATTCTAAAAATTTTTGCGGCGGTGAATTCGTGAGGAAATAAGCTCCTTCAGTGAGTCCATTCAATCGCTACTTAAAAAAGTGTTACAGGGCCCCTTTAAATGTGCTGGAAGACCAGGTCACCATTCCCCCTCGCTCCAGCGTCATGGTTTCCATCGGCATTCAGGAATCAGCACACTTTGAAGGTGTCGTTGAAGGCGACCAGCACCAGTTGATTAACCGCGAGATTTCTGTCGCGAGAGGAATAGCAGAGCTGCGGGGAGGAAACACAACAGTGCTGCTCACAAATTTTCGTAACGAGTACAAGCACGTGAACAAATGCACGACGATCGCCTACATCGAAGAAATTGTGCAAGCCACCAATGCTTTCGCCCACACCGATTCTTCCCAGCTTGCTGCGACGAAACAAGCTCTTCAACCAGCTTTCGACGTCAATCCGAGCCTTCCAACGCATAAACAAGAACAGCTCAAAACCATGCTCCAGCAATACAAGGACTGCTTTTCGTCATCGTCAAGAGTTCGACAGTCCCCAGTCGCAAAACATCGCATCATAACAGAGGAAAATGCCAGGCCAATCCGACAGAGCCCGTACAGAGTTCTGACGCGAGAACGCGAGGCCGTGAAGAAACAAGTTGACGAAATGCTACGCGACGACATCATTCAGCCATCCAAAAGTCCGTGGGCGTCACCCGTGGTGTTAGTGAAGAAGAAGGACGGAACCCTTCGTTTCTGCGTCGATTATCGTCGCCTGAACAAGATCACGAAGAAGGACGTGTACCCCCTCCCACGGATAGACGACACCCTGGATCGACTCCACAACGCGAAGTTCTTTTCCTCGATGGACCTCAAGACCGGCTACTGGCAAATGGAAGTCGACGAGAGAGACAGAGAAAAGACTGCCTTTATAACACCAGACGGCCTGTTCGAACTCAAGGTTATGCCCTTTGGCCTTTGCTCGGCTCCTGCGACTTTTCAACGCGTTATGGATACGGTGTTGGCCGGCTTGAAGTGGCAGACGTGCCTCGTGTATTTGGACGACGTCGTTGTGTTTGCCTCAAACTTCGACGAACACCTACGGCGCCTTGAAGCGATACTTCAAGCAATCAAGAATTCCGGACTAACCCTGAAGCCAGAAAAGTGCCGCTTCGCGTACGAGCAGCTCTTGTTCTTGGGCCACCTTATCAGCAAGTCCGGAATTCGCCCCGACCCGCGAAAAACAGCTGCTATCGCCGCCTTCCCGCCGCCAACTGACAAAAAGGCCGTGCGCCGATTTCTCGGCTTGTGCGCCTATTAAAGACGCTTCGTCAAGGAATTTTCACGCATCGCCGAGCCGCTAACTCTCCTCACGAAAGCCGACGTGGAATTCAAGTGGGAAATTGCGCAAGTCGAAGCATTTCAAGAACTTAAACGACGCCTACAGACGCCACCAATACTTGCGCATTTCGACGAATACGCCGAAACAGAAGTACACACAGACGCAAGCAGTGTTGGACTCGGCGCCGTGCTTGTGCAGAGGTCAGACGGGCTGGAAAGGGTCATCAATTATGCTAGCCGGTCGCTATCCAAGGCGGAAGTCAACTATTCAACAACAGAAAACGAGTGTCTTGCCATCATCTGCGCTACATCCAAGTTCCGTCCCTACTTCTGCGGCAGGCCTTTCAAAGTTGGGAGCGACCACCACGCCTTGTGTTGGCTAGCTAACTTGAAGAATCCTTCAGGACACCTCGCATGGTGGAGCCTAAGACTTCAAGAGTTCGACATTACCGTCGTTTACAAGTCCGGAAGAAAACACTCCGACGCTGACTGCCTGTCTCGTGCCCCAGTCGACCCACCGCTGCAGGATGACCAGGATGATGAATACTTCTTGGGAACCATAAGTGGCGACGACTTCGCCGAATGACAGCGAGCCGACCCAGAACTGGGGGGCCTAGTGGAATAACCTGAAGGGCAGGACCGCCGTTGTTCCAAAAGTATTCAGGGGAGGATTGGCGTCATTTTTCTTGAAAAACGGTGTCCTCGTAAAGAAGAACTTCTCTCCGGCCAACTACCTTATC
>JALIZH010014928.1:0-12500 GCA_030522465.1 Rhipicephalus appendiculatus | reverse complement strand
TTCGGATAAATCCGGAAAAATCCGATAAACACTCGCCGGCAAAAATTTGACCATTCGGATTAATCTGATGAATTCCGATTTTCACGGCCATTATGACCTTGTTCTCTTTTTTTATCAAAAGAGCATGTTCTAAGCGGTCATTGACACGTCGGCTGGTTTGGCTGATATAAACTGCACCTTAGCAACAGTTTTGCCGTGCAATGAGTCATGCCGGGATTCTACGGCATCAGGCTGATGGAGCTCTTGGGCTCTTTCGAATCAAGTATCCGGCCGCAGGCAAGATGCCAAGCAGTGAACAACTACATCAGAAATAACTACATGAGGCCAATGCGATAGACATTGCGTCCATAAGCTGTTCTGTGACAGACCACCCCATTTTTATCACCATCGACGAGTTGCAGGAACTTCGCGGGCTACAGGCAGTAGCTATTCTTGCTACCTTCTGCGATGATGAGCTTCCTGGACATAGGACCATCATGATATACTCACAAGTAGTTCAGCAGCGCAGCGAAATATCACTTGGCATGTTCATACAATCCCCTCTTCAAAGTCCGAGAATCATCACTAGAAAGGAGTGCGCCTCCATCAGTGACAACCACCTCGTAAAGTATTCTACTGTCGATTACAAGAATACGCTTTGCGTATATTACCACAAGCTTTGAGACTGTAATACGGACAAACGTAGATTGTGTATTCTAGTATTTGAACTTAATTGTATATGTGTTTGTGTGCTAGAACCTTCCGGACAATTAAATTAAGCTCCGTGTGTTCAGATGTTCTCATTTTAGATGCCCTTGCATCTAAGGTTTTGGAGCACTGAGAAAAATAAAATTAAACTCCGATTTTCGAACAGTTTTGGACGACTGATAAATAAACTGCGGTAAGCTCCAAATTTCCTAAAAAATAATAATAAACTCCGAAAAACACCCTCCGTATTTAAGGAAAAATAAACTTCAGTAAAATAAAAAATTTAAGGAAAAATGCGCCCCTACCAGCAAAATTTTGATACCCCTGATAAGGGCTTTTCTCATTCATAAAATGCCATTAGTTCTCTTGAGGGGTCTAAAGGCCGGATAGCTCGGAGTAGGAGTCGCTGTCCCCAGTTTAACCTTCACCCACTTGGATAACGGTGGGCTGAATGTAATCACTTTCAGACGTGTCAAGTCTGAACTTTGCTTCAAAGTCCGTTACGTGCCTAAGATTCTTCTTCCAGTCTTCTGCTGTAACGTTGCTGATCTTGTCCCTTAACATGTTTTCGACCGTGGACAGCTCGAAGTTTGTGCAGTGGCGAAAATCATGGGCACGAGGGGAGGGGGGGGGGGGTCAGGGGTCCTGAACATACCCTCTGTGTTCAGGCTTGGGAGGCGGGAACACTCCTTGCATGTGTCCTTTCCTTCCAAAGAGCAGGAGCGGAATCCAAAAGTGAAAGCAGCTTCTTTGAAAACGCACTGTAGACCATAATTCGACGTTTCACAGCGTCAGGAACGAGGGCGACATTGGAAGACACGCACAGCGCTGAACTTACAACTGGCGATATTTTTCGAGCTTACAGCAATATATATGCGCTTTTCACCAGGAAAAAAAATAGAATAGAGCAAATGACGCCAACGAAAAATTGTAGAAGAAAGTCATTAAAGCCAAATTTTGAAACATGATAAAAAGTACATGAGTGCAGCTTCGCTTGCTCTTTCGAGCAACGAAAGTGAATGTCTCATGATCTTCACTATGTGATAGCGATGATAAGCTTCCTGTGACTGCAATTTTTTGCATGTCAGGCCTGCAATTGTCACACGACTAAAATCACATAACATCACGCAACATCTAGTCATGTGACTACAACACGTATAGAAACACGTAACTAGTCACGTGACTAAAATCACGTAAATTCACGTAACTAGTCACGCGATTAAAATCCCGTAACATAACGTAACTATTGACGTTACATGTTGCCGCCAAAAACTTCGGAACAACCGGGTCGCGCGGGGCAACCTCAGCGTCTGCACTGGACTCTAATACTTTGTCTCTCGCGCAACTAAAATCACATCACGTAACTGCTAGTGACGTGACAATTTCCCCCCAGAACCACGTAACACGATCGTAGCGTGGGGAACCCACCGAAACCTGAGAAGAATATTCAAGCCTAGCCATATTCAAGTACTAGCAAAAACTTTGCACCTCTAACAAAGGCTTGGTATTACTGGCAAAAACTTAGAAGAAGCTAGGCCGAACACTCGCTCCGCCGTTGGTCTAAGCCTTTCGCAACTAGTACAAGCTGCGCACATTTTTATTTATAGATGTCGAAAATGGCACCTTACTACATAACGTTGAAGTCGGCTGCGAGTGCGTAGGAAAAGCTGCTGAATTACAGGATTTTCGTTTTGTAAATGGCAGCACCAGTCCCTGGACTTCCCGAAAGCTTTGATCCAAATACGTCATATCACACGGACATATCGGATGCAGCGCACAGTGCTTTATGACGTTAAAGGAAGAAAGCATGCTGGCCTTTTTCTGTTTACGTAGGACAATAGATATGACAACAGATGAATAAGAATCCCAATTTCACCGCAAGGGCGATGGAATGAGTGCGATAGCAACACATGACGTAAGGCTGGCAGCTAAATATTTTAGAGCCAGTCTCGCGTATATCTACAAAACGCTGCTGTAACAAAACACAGCCGCTCCAAGTAGGAAGGGGGGATTTCGCAGAGTTTATTGGCTTTGATAGCGCAGCACGTAGAAGGGTATACGAGCCGTCTGCTGATGCCTGTCGTGATTGCGATAGCGACCGCGTCCTTATAGTCAAAGTTCACAGTTGCTGCTCGAACACCCCTCCACCCAGCACCTCCACGTCTTTTCATGCTCCTTCAAGACGGGCGGGGCGTTTCCGCTCTGCTTGAGCAGCATTCGACATGCTTCGCACGCGGAGTGATGTTATCGCATGCGCCCTCCGATCGACGGAGATGGGTCGGCACGGGTCGCCCTTTCCGGAGGTGCACTGAGGGACAGGGGCGGAGCCACGTTTGCTTTTGTTGTTTGTTTCCTCACGCCATTTCCGTTTCTCTTTTGTCTTCTTTCTCTTCTTTCTATTTTTTTTTGTCCGCGCGGAGCGGCTGCATGTTTCTGAAATCATTCTCGTTGCTTTCTTCTCTTGTTTTCTTTTTTCTCGCGCAGGTAGGGACAGCATTGTGCGTAGCGTGGACTGGCGTGCATCGACAGCGCCGACGGGCATACACGGGCGCATTTGATCGCAGGTTTGATGTCTGAAGTGCGGCTGCATGGTCACTTTTAATTGCGATTTGGCTAACTTCCGAGTCGAACAAAATCCGTCTCTGCGCTGATCGCGATCAAAAGTGCCCGCGCGACATCACTATGGTGTGAAAGAAAGCTCGACGGCACGCAGAAGTTCGAGCCATCGTGGTGACAGCTGTTTGACGGTGGCAACAAAATGACACACGGCAATGATACACGGTTCATTGCTTTTGTTCCTGCAACATTGCTCGATTTACTGTCCGTGTTTCTGCGACGCACGGATAAAGAATGAATACGACCTACGACCAGCCTGCCAGCCACCGTTCCTGTGCGTGTTTTATATCAAAACAACCGAGTATTCGTACTGGTACGACGGCCGACGGTCGACGCTTTATCCCGGATGCGGTCGACATTGGACGCATTCTCTTTGAAGTACTGACTTCTACAGCGCGCATTAACTGATGCTCCACTCACCCAGATAACTCGTCGAGCAGACAGACAGAGAACTTTATTTAGAGCTCGAGGAAAGCTATCGCTCAAGGCTGTAGAGCAGTGGGCCGCTCCCACGTCGGGACGGGTAGGTCGAGCCTCAACCTGACGCCGCGTCGCGGGCCCTCTGGTCGGCCCTGCCTTGATGCAGAAGTTCTAGCTCCTTGGTGCTGTTGTGCCTCGCACAATTACCGCCTTGCCATCGTCCTTCGAAAGGCTGCGGATACCGAGAATAGTGGAATCTTCGCCTTGCCCGACACGAGTTGTCGTTCGCCCGCCCGTCTCATCAACCGAGAGCAACATTCCGGAGCCGGGTTCAGGGGACAAACAAATTGCGCTCTGCGCACCGGCAGTGTCGACTCGCTGGCGCCGTGCAGGTGCCAGCTGTATGGCCCATCCTGTCTAGTGGCGTTTTGAACGAGCTGTCAATGTCTACTCGCCGACACAGTGCCGATGTCAACTTTCTGGCCTCTCCTGCCTTCGTGCGTCGTCGACGAGATGCCATTTCCCCAAAAGGGTCCTCCTGGGGAATCTTCAACCTACCGACGTCAACTAACCTTTGGAGGCACGGGCGTGGTCGTCATTATGCTCTTTCCAGTCCTGCAGGATTGGAGGACTCCTGGCCACAGCGTGGAGAGGAGAATGTGGGGGTGGAGCCCAACCTTCCAATTTTATGCGGCGCACCGAAGAGCGCCGAAGCTGTTCATGTCTGGTCATTTCGGTCACACGATGTAAATATTGTACATAAAGTATTTTCTCTATTCTACTCGTCACGATGAATGCTCCGGCCACGTCACCCACTCGATGTCCCACCGGCTACGCTAACCGAATAACACCGGTGGTTTGCAGCTCTGGGAGTCACGACTCCAATTTCGCAACAGTGGTGGCAGCGGTGGGATTCGCCTGCGTCGGCGAAATCGAAGTGGTGAGTGCCACATGTTTGCTCTTCTTTTCGCCAGACTCAATAGCGCAGATGGTCGGTAGTGTAGTGGGGTGATTTTGGTAATTTTGGTTCGCAGACCAAGAAATGGGTGGCTCGTGGACAGGATTACCTTAGAAGAGAAGCACTGTGCGTTTCTAAGATGGACACGTTTAAAGTCCAACAACTCCCCGAAATTTGTCAGGAGTTGAACATTTCAGTCGGCTCGCTAAGACGAAAAAAGCCAATTTTGGAGCTTTTAGAGAACGAGGAAGTGAGCTTAGAGGAGGCCGTTGAGGCCAGAGAAGCTTTTTTAGCTCGAAAAGAGAAAGAGTAGCGCATAGCTCAGGAACAGAAACGAATAAGGAGAGAGAGCGAAGAACATCAAAGGAAGATGAACGAGCTTGATCGTCAAATTGAAGCGCTCAAACGGCAACATAATTATGTTGATAAAACTGAAGATACGTATTTCAGCCACTTCAGTGTTGTAGGTTCGGCCGACCTCGAAACCCGTTGTAACAACAAAACCGAAACGTCTTGCATGGCACTTCCAAGTTCGAAGGCATGCGAGCGGACGGAGAACCTGAGAGTTGTAGGTTCGGCCGACTTCGAAGGCCAGAGAAAACGGGCTGTCCACGACAGCGACAGATCACCACAGATCGAGTCCATTCTAGGCGATTGCGTTGGCTTTAAAGGCACCGGGACTCCCGTTCTGTCACAGGCAGAGACAGCTATACTCGGCGACAACTTCTCTTGACATTGGAGCGAAGGCTACGGAGGCGGGGCATCCACACATTCGTGTTGCTCCGCAAGTAGTTCGGCAGCTTGCGGGTGATTTCGGTTTTGCTCGCTCGCATCGTTAACGCGTTTAGAAAAACACATACTTGAAAATTATGAATGGGAGAAGCATTTCGATTGTTCAGTGTACATTTTAGTGTCCTATTACGAGTATATTTTTCTTGGAGAACTACTCGGCTGCACAGTGACGTCACGGACGCCATGTTTCCTTGGAAGACGGGTGGGCTGAAAAGGTGGTGCTGTCTAAGAAATGGAAAGAAAAGGAAAGCATTGTTGCAAGGTTAATGATAACTGTATTTCGCCTGCAACTTCCCGCAACTGTTTAAGTCTCATAATGAATAAAGCAGTATTTATTCATCAAGGCAAATGAGAAATTTATCAATAAACTTCAGTACTACTCTCTTGGCGCGGAAGCAGACATGCGCTTTGGTTCTGTAGCTTCCACAGTGCTGTTAAGGAAAGCTGTCGCCGAGTAGCAACGGCCCCGAGGAGAAGCTAGCGACTCAATCTGGAGTTTTGGCAAACACTAGTGAAGGCAGCGCACTTGTGATTAAGTGTGTCGAAGCTGCCAGCATTCCGAGCCGTTCCGGAAGAGAACGGCATGGGCGAAAGCGTAACGCGAAAGAGACGAGCGGAGTCAAGCGCACTAAAGTGGCTAAGCGCGATGACATCATCTCTCGAGACGCTAGGAGAAAGATCAGGCAGCAGATGCCGAAAATGCGTGCTGCCCTAAGTCCGAAGTTGAGAGTCCGGCTGAGATCTAGATCAAGCGTGAAGCGCGTCGCGAAGAAACGAATTTCAGAGAAATT
This sequence comes from Rhipicephalus appendiculatus, assembly GCA_030522465.1. NCBI lineage: Eukaryota > Metazoa > Arthropoda > Arachnida > Ixodida > Ixodidae > Rhipicephalus > Rhipicephalus appendiculatus. Next base: position 6,236 of record JALIZH010014928.1, on the reverse strand, counting down.
CGGACGCCGAGGTCTTCGCCTGGTCTCATCTCTTTCACTGCAGCGTAGGGGCAAGCCCGTGGGGAAACATCGCGTTCGCCTAAATAGTGACAAAGGCTGTCCCCCACTTTGGCGAAAGGGTCACTGCTTGAGCGGGAGGGCTACAGTATGCAAATGGTGGTGGTAGTGGTTAGATGAAGGAAGAGACGCTTATTTCTGCAGCCCTTGAGGGAGCACGGCGCAGCGTCAAATGATGCGGTGCATATGCCTGTTTGTCAGAGTTTGGGGGGCCGTGGGACAAAGGTCGCCGCTACTGAGTGCGTCGGACAGGTTAGTTTTTTGTGCCTGTGTCGAAACCGCACCCCTCGAAAACTGTGGAATGCGCGACTCCCCAGAGCTCGTCTGAAAGAGTGCAGCATTGAGATAAGCGCTTGTAATGATGAATACCAAGAATTCATCATGTATTCAGTTTTGGTAATGATTTTCTTTCTTATTTTGGACGTCTGCCGATGAGCAAGGGATACGTCAAAATTTTTTGTAGTAAGGTGTACTTTCCTCGTCATCGAAGAAGCAGACATTGAGATACTTGTTTGTTTACTTGTTTGTGTTTGTTATTTGGGAAGATAACCGTTAGCGCTCGAGTAGAGAGCTGAGCGTTGATTTGAACAGAGAAGAAGGCTGAGTAAAAGCCTCTGTGTAGGACACCTTCTGATGTTTTTGCAGTGTACGTGTTGGTATGCGCGTCAGTGTAGGTTTTACTTTTCTGTTTGTTTTGTATTATACGCGTGAGTTTGATTTCAGTGTTATTTCTTACTGTGTTAAAGCGTATTGTCTGTTCGTGTGATGCTCATTTGCTGCGTGCATTGAGCGAAAGCGTATAGCTTAAAGGCTAATTTTAGCGGAGGTTCCGAACACTTGCGAGTAGCGCCAAGGCGCATGTCTGAGAGGCGTTAAGAGCTGTATAGTTGTAGCTTTGGGGGGCAAAATTGAGTGATCTTCAGCAACTTCGGTCGTCCCCAATCTGCCTAGATCATTTGAGAATCGCTCGCGAAGCAATTCTGATTAGCTTTTAGCAGTGTCACGCACTGACACTTAGCTAAAGGTTAGTCCGAACTACGGTATTCCTCCTGAGATACGTTGCTCGTGATGCTATTTTATTACCTTAGCTCAGTCTCGAGGAAATGTTTTATTTTATGCTGGTCTGGCGATTTGATCAGCATTTGAAGGGCATTTGCTTTTACAGGAGCGGTTTGGCTTTGTGTTCGACTCTGTCGTTCCAGTGAACCGCTGCTGAGCCGTGAGGGTCGCTACAGGCGCGTCAGTACAGTGTAAAAACCATGTTAACACCTTCAGACGGTTCTGGAAAGGAAAAGAAAAATGCAGGTCTTACTGTAAGGAAAGAAAAATGTCATTTAGGCTGTGCTGAAGTAATTTATTTAGGACACGTTCTGGGAAACGGGTGTCGTAGACTGTCCGAAATCAAGGTAGCTGTGGTGATCGGTTACCGTAGACCTAGCATTAAGACGGAGATAAGAACATTCCTCGGCCTGACAGGTTACTTGAGCATTACCTTCCGAATAACTCAGAGATTACCAGTCTTTCACAGGCAGTCTGCGCAAGAGCGCACCTGTGAATATTCAGTAGAAAGTTAAGAAGGATGCCGCTCTCAAGAAGTTGAGGCATGTGTTGAGTGAGAAACCCGTCCTGACGAAACCGGATTTTTGCAAAAACTTTCGCCATTCAGTGCAAAGCGAGTGAACGCTGTTTTTAGGAGCAGTGCTATGTCAGACGGACCAGAGTGGAGAAGTGCGTCCCGTTTTGTATTTGAATCGCAAATTAAGCTTCAAGGAAAGGCTTAGAGCACATCGAAGAAAGAATATGTTTGCATTGTTTGGGGCGTGCAAAAACTGGGGTGCTATTTTTAGGGATCTAAGTTTATCATAGAAACCGATCACTCTCCACTAACCTGGCTACACCAAATGTCACCTAAGAATGACCGTTTGCTCAGATGGAGCATAGCCTTGCAGCAGCACAATGTTGTGGTGCGCTGTATGAGAGGTGGCCTTCACACACGCAGACGCCTTAAGTCGGCCGTTCTGAATCGAGAGGAAGCGCGGAATGAGGTCACAATGATTTTCTTTGGTTTGATTTCTTTTGTAGCGTTATGTAGTGTTAGTGTAGCGTATTTTGTATGCAGTTATGTTACAGTGAAGGGCGTAGAGAACTTTCTCACTGACTCCCCTGTTGTCGGAAGCTCTACAGTTTGCTTGTTTAGCTTGATTATAATGTTCTTTAATTCCAAATGGAATTACATGTGAGAGTTACTGGGTACTTGTCCGGATTAGTGTGCACATTGTTTCTTTGGGCTTACGCTATTTATATATCGGCAGTCAGATGTATGATTTGTAGAATCTGGGTCTGGCGATGAGAGTGGCGTGCACGTGGCGCTTGTCGCATTGTATGTGGCTGACAAAGGTCGTTTCTTGGAGCTTGTCACCCATTTTCGGCGAAGTCGTATGCAGAGGCCTGCTCCTGGAGAAGCCTGCCTGTTGGACAAAGCCCTTTGAGGGAGCAAGAACCCTTCCCGGAACCTCGCGGACATCGATCCGGCCGAGCTGCATGGGACAACTCGACCTCCCGATGTATCATCCGGCGGCGGGGGGTGCGGTTGTGCCTCGCACAATTACCACGTTGACATCGTCCTTCGAAAGGCGGCGGATACCGAGAATCGTGGAATCTTCGTCTTGCCCGACACGAGTTGTCGTTCGCCCGCCCATCTCAGCAACCGAGAGCAACATTCCGGAGCAGGATGCAAGGGGAGAAACAATAGCACTCTGCGCACCGGCAGTGTCGACTCACTGGCGCCGTGCAGGTGCCATCTGTATAGCCCATCCTCTCTAGTGGCGTTTTGAACGAGCTGTCAATACCCCAGACGGGGTCATGCAGGTGTCTACTCGCCGATACAGTGCCGATGTCAATTTTCTGGCCTCTCCTGCCTTCGTGCGTCGTCGACGAGATGCCATTTCCCCAAAAGGGTCCTCCTGGGGAATCTTCAACCAACCGACGTCAACTGACCTTTGGAGGCACGGGCGTGGTCGTCATCATGCTCTTTCCAGTCCTGCAGGATTGGAGGACTCCTGGCCACCGCGTGGAGAGGAGAATGTGGGAGTGGACCCCAACCTTCCGATTTAATGCGGCGCACCGAAGAGCGCCGGAGCTGTTCATGTCTGGTCATTTCGATCACACGATGTAAATATTGTACATAAAGTATTTTCTCTCTTCTACTCGTCACGATGAATGTTCCGGGCACGTCACCCACTCGAGGTCCCACCGGCTACGCTACCCGAATAACACCGGTGGTTTGCAGCTCTGGGAGTCGCCACTCCAATTTCGCAACAGCGCCAAGCTGCATTCCTCTTCGGTCGTGCGTGAGAACCCTGTAATTAGGGGCTTCGCTATAGCATGTGAATTAACGTACGAGCGGCAGCTAGTTTCATTCCAGATGAACTCAGTTGACGTCTGGCGAACGCTCTAGCGCGTCCAGTTTCCAAGACAGGTTCTTCGGGAAGACAGGAGGCTTAATTATGTTCGTAATCACGACAAGGTGTTTGGAAATATTATGTGCGCCTCCAACGACCTACTTATCCACCGTCATAACTAGCCGTTACAACGATGTCTCGAACTTCTGCGTGCCGTCTAGATTGCTTTCACACCATACCAGTGCCGCGCGGACACCTTTGATCGCGATCAGGCCAACCACGGATCTAGTTTGGCTCGGAAGTTAGAAAATTCATGCAGCCGCACCTCGGACTAAGTGGTGATCAAACTTGCGATCAAATGCGCCCGTGCATGCTCGTCGGCACTGTCGAGTCGACGCCAGTCCACGCTCCGTACAGTGCTGTCATTACCCTCGCGAGAAAAAGAAAACGCAAGTAAGCAACGAGAATGACTACCGAAACGTGCAGCCATGCAGCTGCTCCGCGAGGGGAAAAAAGAAGAGAGAGAGAGAGAAGCGGAAATTGCGCCAGGAAACAAAACACGAGAAAAAGAAACATAGCTCCGCTCCTGTCCCCCAGTGCACCTCTGGAAAGGGAGACTCGGTCAGCACATTTGATCTCCACTTCAGCCATGTTCGTGGTCACCGCTCATGCGCTTTTACCCGCGAATAGATCATTTGGCACACAGGGGAACGTTGTCGTTGTGGACTTTATACGGAACATGACGGCGACGCCCATGGCGGGAACTTATCGATAGTGTCCATGTAACTGCTATCGCAATTACACACGGTTGAGATAAAAAACAAAATTCTAAATTTACTGGAATGCTATTTTTTTAGCTTGTCCGACGAAGCCTTAGCTATTAAAGTACGTTCAGATCGCTTGTCTAAAGGCCTGACCACACGTGCCCGTTGCAGCGCGTCATCGCTGCAACAGGCACGTGTGGTCAGGCCTTAAGCTTAGTTCGTTTCCTTTACGTTGCTGAATTGTAGGGACCTGAGAAGATCGTAACGAAATCATTAGAACGGAGAAATAAGTTTCCACCACAATACGCGTACGAAAGAACGAAAGCGCTTTGTTCACCATAATTTGATCGGGCGTTCCTTTCCTTAGTATGTTTAAAAGAATCAAGTAAGAATTACAAGTGTAGATCTGAACACTCTGATACGGGTGGAGTGTTTAAACGTGCACTAAAAGGGTCATAAAATGAAAAGAAAAAGAAACGACAGCTCAAGATTACAGCGATAAACCGAAACAAAAACTATTTTCTTTTGTTTCGGCGGCGACATCTTGTGGCATGCTGTGGAACTAAGTCACGGGCAGAAAAAAAAAAAGAATACTGGAGCTTCGACGCCCGGAATAGAACCGGCGACGGCGCGGTGATGCCGCGCGCCTAACGTGAGCGATTAACTCACTCGGCCACGGATGACGCCTGGACGCCTGCGATAAGCAAGGGTTTATCAATATGCCACAAGCATTCGAAGGACTGCGTTTCAAAAAACAATGTTGCGCCCACTGCGGCAAATTCAGAATGGCTTCAAAAGAAAGCCGAGTGTCGGGACTGCATGTGATTTACTGACCATTAATATAACTTGCTTAGTTTTATGACAGTGAGCGTTTTTGTCTCGAAAAACAGGCCACATTTTTCGCCGTTTCCATAGACTTGCATTGTATGATCTTTAACTCCTCCAGGAACAAAACTTGAGCTTAGTACAACGTGATTGCTACATGCCTCTGTTGCGTTTTGGTTCCCATGAAGCGCTTTGTGGCCTGCGTTTTTCCCCATTCGCCCTTTAAGCTTAATTATTCACGGAAAACTCGCTCGTTCCATTAAAAACGTGCTAGCTTCGTGCCGTGGCCACCAGAGGCGCTGGTTGTTGTGTCCAGAAAAGCTGCATATGTAAAGAAAACGAGACCCTGGGACAATCCCCTGCTTTCGTACTTCTATAGCGAGGGTTTATTGGTGAGCCACCACCTCGTGCAAAGATCACGTGCCCCGTGACGCCCTCTGGCAGAACGAGTGTTCCACACTCGCCGCCTGGACTACCAGGGGCGCTGGCTAACACTCCCTGGTATTAAGCACGGATAAATACCCTTCAGAAAAGTGTACGAGGGAGCGCCCTCTGTCGTAGGTTGAATGGTACAGCACCGGATGCGTAATTCGAAAGTTGTGTGTGTGGATCTCACCGACGGAAAGTGTGACCTTTGATCCACTCTAACTCATTTCCATTTCAGTGAGAATTATGACACTACATTTTTGAAAAGCACGAATAATGTCCCTTGGCTTTCCCTTGCTTAATTGTCTGTATACAGAAAACGATCATCCCGCGGACAATCCCCTTCTTTTGTACAATCAATATAAAGCGTATTTTTCAATCGTCTACAGTGTCCCGCCAACCCTTCAGCATAAGCGGCAAGCTATGCCTCTGCTCGATTACGTGATTACTTGTCAATAAAAAAAAATACCGTGTCATCATTGCAGTGAGATGACGGCGACGTATGGTTTGTGTATTACGACACGGAGATACGTGAATTGTTCGTTTTTCCATCAACTCAGATCGGCAAACATCATAGCGAAAATCACGCAGAGTGCACGTGTGTCGTTTGTTGCAAATGTATACGGTGTGCGTAAAGTAAGTGTTTGTGGTTACCCCATGAATCCATCCACCTATTGCAATTAATGATTTTCAGTGGTTTGAAGGCTCCCCCATAACCCTTCTTGATGGCGACGGCGTGGCTCTTTATGGAGGCAGCGGCCGC
>JALIZH010014927.1:0-49343 GCA_030522465.1 Rhipicephalus appendiculatus | reverse complement strand
TGACGTTACGAAAACATTTGAATTCACACAAAGGCGTCAACACGCCGCGTAATCCTTGACCCAAAGCCAACCAACGTGGCGCAGGCAGCTCCTCGTCGACTACCTCACATCATGTCGATTTCACCAACGCGTGAGACATTCGAAATTTTTGTCACCTGGTTCTTAATTATACACGATCTTCCAGATAATATGATCATGCTATATCACATCATGCTAAACTACATTTCTGATAAAAAATCTGTTGGCAATTTACTGGAACACAGGATGCGTGAATAGCTGACTAACAAATGATGATGGCGTTACCAGAAGAAGAGTCCTTGTATTAGGTGGGGACTCTTCATTATGCAGGGGACGCATTCAATTTAGATTAAATAATTGTACGAATAACAACGCAGGTGCCCCGGTAATGAAATCCAATGTTTGACGGCAAGCCGTCTGGCCGGGGAAATATATAGTGCAAGCGCGAAAATATACCGACCAAAAAAGAGAACAGTTTACTTTCATACTGTTGATACGGGAGCCCAACAAGGCTCCCGTATGGGGGGCCGAAACGTCAAGTACACTGTGTTTTTTTTTGTCAGTGTATCTTTTGGCGTTTACACTATGCCTTCGTAAAGATTGGACAAATGGTAGCAACTTTTTGGTCCAGTAGTGCAAACAAAATATATTCGTGAGACATCATGATGTGTAGTTGCGGTAAGAATTTATGAAAAGAGGACATAAAAAATCATGGATGATTACGATACCACTTCATGCGAATTCAGAGCGCAGCTGTTCCGGTGTTTAGATTTTGCCATAAGTTGAGGCAAATGATTCTGATTCGGCGGCGCGCAGCTCTAGATGCTCACGTCCACGGCGTTGAGGCTCTACCCGGGCAGTTCGTTTGTAGCAGCGGCAGACGACGCACTTCCACCAGTTGCGTCGCTCACTGTTCAGAAAGACCTAGCTGAGGCTATTGGCTATGTAGGTAGGGTAAGGTGGGGCAAAATGAGACAAAAATTTGAAAGTAGTGAATATTTATTTCTATTTCACTCTTTACCCTTAAACGTCAATGCAGAAACTTTCCCTTGGGTACAAGGTATGTGCTACATAAATATGACCATGTTGCCACTGTCAAAAAGTTTATTTTAAAAAAGAAATAAAAAATGCACCAGATGTCTCATTTTGCCCCCACCTGCGGGGAAAAACGAGACAGTGGGAAAAAAATTTAAACCTTCAGTTTTTGCAGAAGCACTTGAAATTAAACTCGGTGGGCCCTCACGCAGCCTTCATGACCCCAGTCTTTGCACTCCACGCATTGAATCCAGACAGAATCCGGTGCTGTTTTGCTCCATAACTCCTTGCAGATCAAACACCACCAGTCTTTCTTTGTGCTATTGTTGTATTTTGTTGAAAGCTTGCACTTCATTAGATTATACGATTGGACGCTAGATATGTTCTGACGCGTCTTCTTTGCCTCCTTTTGCCGTTTTGGTGCAGAACTTCACGGGCGTTTCGTGGCTTTCAGCTTCGTCAGCCGGGCTTCGTGAGGCGATGAATTTAAAACTGTGCTAGATTCGAAATTTCTAGCGCTTCTCTTTTTTTAATTTGTCATTGGAGGAAAACTCGATGACGAGACGTGTTTACGAACGGCTTGACTTGGAGATTCTTCCAATTTTGCGTTCGCTTTTGAGAGCATTCCTGGGAACGCGAAAAAAGCTCGATGCAGCGCGAATGGGGTGAGTGTCCTAAACAGCAATCAGTGCTTTTTCACGTCGTTTTCCTCCCAGGAAGCTCTATATAATATTCTCTTGTGCGTTCGAACCCTCCTAAACAATAAAATATGATATATAATGAGTGTAAGTAAATGATTCACTTAATAAGACACTCTCTAAGGCAATTCAATGCCTTTTTGTCGCGTTTTGCCCCCCTCACATGCCCAAATTCAAAAAACAATTCCGCTTTAGCCCCGCGCACCAAATGAACTAAAATTTTGGTGGTATGTAGATAGTAGTACCAAGTAACAATATAAATACTTACGTTGTTGTACTGACGCCAGAGTAACTTCGTGCACGGATCCGAAAATTTGGCCGAAAAGAATTTCGCCCCTTTTTGACGGGTCACGAACACACTGACATCAGCCGCGTAATTTTTTCCCACGCGAACGCTGTGAGCAATCATCAACTTTTACACATTAAAAGGTGGAAACTACCAGCACCTCTCGCTAAAATATAGAAACAAAGAAAAGTGCTTTCTGTATTAGCTATAGAGGTCGGCAAAGCCAAAATGTCGCGTTTTGCCCCGTGTCTCATTTTTTCCCCGCCTTACCCTACATGTTTTACATTGAGAAGAAAATGCGGTTATTAGCGTGACTGGCGCGGACAATTACGTGCAGCCCAGTTCACATCCATCACCACAGACGGATCGTAGCGCGACTGCCTCGCTAACCATGGAAGGCAGCTTGTGGACGCGTTTCACAATAGGCGCCGCACCATGACGCGCACTACTATGGCGCTACGCTGGCCGTCGCGGAAGCTGCCGTCTCGCCACTGTCGTTCCCTCGTCCCCGCGCTCTCCTCGCTATCACCGCCTTTCATCCTAAGCTTCGCTAGCTCCGCATTGGCTCTCTTTCTCTGTATTTCGCTCTATTGGTTATGCCGACGCCCCTCAGCGCAGGAACGGGTGGCCGTGAGTGTGCCTGAGAAAGGAGAACGGGTGCCTAAAAGGCGGCTTCGCACTAGTGGTGCCGCGCCTGAAGGAGCAGTGGGGCTGCGCGGCCTTTTTTTGCTTTATTAACAGCGGGGCTGTTTCAGCGGGACCTAAAAACTTTGGTGAACGCAGAAAACAACAGGTGTCTCACGCGAATTGGGCAAACTACACTACCGAGTGCAGCAAGTGAGAGCGTTAAACGAAAACTCTGCTCGAGGAAGCGCAGCACGGGAGACACGCGAAAGAGAGAGTAAAACAGAAAGAAAGCGAAAGAAGAAAAAGAGAAAGGACCATAGAGAGAAATAAAGGGAATAAATCATATAAAGACGAAACCAGAGTTACTTAGAAAGAGAGAGATAGAAGAAAAAAAACTAACACAAAAACAGATAGAAAAACAGATCCCACAGCCGCAAGGGAAAGAAAGAGAGAAATAGAGAGAAACTAAGAAAGAGAAAGACTTTGAGAGAGGGGTAAAAAGAATTAAAGAGAAATGCACATAGAAAGAGCGAGAAAGAGAAAGGAATCGATAGAGAGAGAGAGAGAGAGAGAAATAGGAAGAAACAGATAGAACAAGGCAGAATAATAAACCGACAGAAAGAGAAAGAAAGAAGAATAAAATAAAAATAATGAGGAACAAGGAAGACCACTAAGCTCCGAATTTCCTTCATTCTTGGCACCACCAGTATGAAGCTGCCATAATATTTTTCCTCTTTCTTACTTGCTCTATTTCTTTCCCTTTCTGTTTGCTTTTTCTCTCTCTACTTTTGTTTGTTTATTTCTATTTCTGTGGCGGTTGGGGGGCGCCGGAGGTGTTCGGCGAAGTTACAGGAAAACACAACGACGTCGCGCAAGTACACAAGGTAAGTCTGCCACTTCAAGCCGGGCAGTACGGTATCGATAACGTTATGGAAGGTCGCGGAGGCCGAGCAAAGACCAAAAGGCATTACCATGAACTCGAACAGGCCGTCTGGAGTTATGAAAGCAGTCTTTTCTCGGTCTCTCTCGTCGACTTCGATTTGCCAGTAGCCTGTCTTGAGGTCCTTCGACGAAAAGTACTTCGCGTTGTGGAGTCGATCCAGGGCGTCGTCTAAACGTGGGAGGGGGTACACGTCCATCTACGTGATCTCGTTCAGGCGACGATATTCGACAAAGAAACGTCGCGTCCCGCCCTTTTTCTTCACCAACACCACGGGAGACACCGAGAGACTCTTGGACGTCTGCATTATGTCGCCGCGTAGCATTTCCTCGACTTGTTTCTTCACGGCCTCGCGTTCGCGCGTCGAAACTCGGTACGGGCTCTGTCGAACTGGTCAGGCACATTCTTCAGTTATGGTGCGATGTTTCGCGACTGGGGTCTGTCGAATTCTTGACGACGCCGAGAAGCAGTCTTTGAATCGCAGGAGCAGGGCCTTTAGCTGGTCTTGCTTCTCCTTCGGGAGGCTGGGGTTGACGTCGAAATCTGTTTCGGGACGTCGACTCGTCGAAGAAGGTTCGGTAGCATCGGAGAGGGTGAAAGCAATGCTGGGGTCCACGAATTTCTTTATGTAGGCGACCGTCGTACCAATGTTGAGATGCCTATATTCGTGGCTGAAGTTTGTCAGCAGTACCTTTGCTTTGTCATAAGGCAACTCGGCGATGCCTCTTGCGACGCAAATCTGATGGTTCACAAGCAGGTGCTGATCGCGCTCGATGACGCCATCAAGGTTAGCGGGCATTTCGGTGCCCACGGAAATGACCACGCTGGAGAGAGGCGGAACGGTGACGTGCTATTCTATTACATTCAAGTCATGATTCGCTGGCGTCGAGTCAGACGGCAACGCTTTTTTGAAGTCAGTGTTATCGACTCAGACCTCAGTTCGATGACGGCATCGTCTTGACTTAGGAAGTCCATCCGCAGTTCCATATCCCTAGAGCAGTGCTGCAGAACTAGAAAGCTGGCGGAATAAGTCCGGTTATTGATGATTAGTCTTGCTGTGCAAACACCGGCCGGTGTTATTAAATGACGCGCAGCAGTCGGGATTTCAGGGCCTTGCCGGGTAGTCTTCGCTTTCTTCAACTTCGTGGCGAAAGGCCCATTGACGACGGAATAGTCGGCTCCAGTGTCGACAAAAGCGGTGACGCTGTGGCCGTCGAATATTACGTTGAGGTCGCTGGTTTGTCGCCGTGCGTTGCGGTTGGGTCGCGGCGTCGGATCACGGCTACGTCGGTTTGCTCCGCTGCTTCCTCGTGGCGTCGTCAGGTCTTCTTCCGGCCGTGAAGTTTCGACTTCCGGGCTCTCTCTTGATTTGTGCTTCAGGTATCGTCGCGTTGTCGTCCTCGGCGTCGGCGGAGGGTCTTCGGTAGTTCGTCGTACAGCAAGCACACCTCCATCGGTTGCTTCCCTTAGTTTTGCGGATATGGGCTCACGGAACGGCCCCCGTTGAGGCTGCTGTACTGCTGTCGTCGATTAGGGGACCGGTAGGGTCCAGGCGATGGCGAACGCGATGAACGTCGAGGTGCCCGCTCAGTGGTGGTCAAGTAGTCGGTGATGTCGCGTGGCCGATCGCCGTGCTGTGGAGCGGTGCGTTGACGGCGAAGCCGCGTATGCCCACCTGGCGGTACTGGCAGCGGTTGTAGGTATGTCCAGTTTCCCCGCAGTGGTAGCAGAGCGGGCGGTTGTGAGGGGCTCGCCATATGTGCGGTATGGCGTCGGTGGTATTGGCGGCGTTGTCTGGCGGCGCAAATGGGGTGGTGCAGCCTCTTCACGTGGCCGTGAAGGCGGAGCGTAGCGTCGGGCTGCAGCAGCGTAGCTCATGGCTTGTCGCTGTGGCTCTGGCGGTTGGGGGGTGCAGATCGACTGCTGGATTCCTTCGCGAACGATGTCGGCGATCGAGTCCACTTGCGGCACTGATGAGGGTAACTGGTTGCGCAGTTCCTCCCGCACGATCAGTCGTGTCATTTCGCGCAGGTCATCGGAGCCGACAGCATGAACTCCTGGGCTGTCTTGCATCGTTCGGCGATTGTACTGGCGGGTTCGCATTTCCAGCGTCTTGTCGATCGCTGTTGCTTCCGACAGGAACTCTTGGACGGTCTTCGGTGGATTACGCATCAGCCCAACGAAGAGCTCTTGCTTGACTCCTCGCATGAGAAAACGGACTTTCTTCTCCTCGGGCATGTCGAGGTCAGCGTGCCGTGGAAGAGTCGCGTCATTTCTTCCGCGAAGATGGTCACACTTTCGCTCGGGAGTTGCACCCCCGTCTCCAGCAACGTGGCGGCTCTTTCCTTGCCAGCGATGCTCCTGGAACGTGTCCAGGAATGTGCCGCGGAAAAGATCTCAGGTGTGAAGAGCAGACTCCTGATTTTCGAACCAGGTCCTTGCCGCGTCTTCCAGGTAGAAGTAGACGCGACGCAGCTTCGCTTCCGAGTCCCAATGGTTGAGGGTGGCCACTCGGTTGTACGTCTCCAGCCAGGTCTCCGGGTCTTCGAACGATGATCCACGGAAAGTCGGTGGCTGCCTTGGCTGCTGCATCACGATCGCCGTTTGTGGCGCAGCGGCTGTCATTGTTGCCGCAGTCGAGGTCATGGCCTTGGTCTTCCGAGTCTTATCAGGTAGTAGCCCGTACTCCGGTGGTGGACCTTGTTGCTTGCGGCTTGTTCGCTGCTTGGGGTTCTCTACGATGTCTTCTTCACGACAGGCGCTGGACGCATGGCTCGATGGGGGGCATCCGGTACATGAAAGAAAGAGCACTTCCACCTGATGTCACGTAGTTGTGACGTCGACGAAGGCAGCAGGCGGCGTGTCCAAGATAAAATTCTTTGCTTGGCCGAACTTGTGCCCCGGAAACAGAAAGTCAGATTACAGCAAGCAAGGCACGCTGTACTGGAATGATAGCGGCGAACAGAGCATCGGCCGTCGAAAAACTGACAAGCGGTTAAGCGCGTCGGCATTTATGCGTGTGTCATGGAATATTCCAGCCTTATCACTAGTTGTCGCGCAAGCTCTGGAATAAGCTCGAGTGTTCGCGTCTTGCGTGCAATTTTAACAAAATGATCTGCAATAATCGCGAAGCCTCTAGAACAATGAGGCGCGGTTTGCGCTGAGCATTGCTGACAGTCTTTGTGGGCGAAAACCAAATAGAGCAAAAGTGAAAATAAGAAACGCGGGTGGCAATATGTCACATTTGCCTGATTTGTGCTGATTGTGGGCACTCGTCCAGAAACACCCAATATATATATATATATATTCAGCAGGAAAGTTCAGTGGGTTCGGTCTGTATAAGGCAAAAAATGGGTACACGTACGCGAAAGCAATACTTTTATGCTTTTCCTCTGATGAAGGCCGTGCCACGGCCGAAACGTTAGGCATAAAAGTATGGCTCTCTCGTACGTGAACCCGTTTTTTTGCTTATATATATATATATATATATATACTAAGGGCCCGTCCGCGGGCGAAAGCTCAGCACAACCGTTGCTATGTTTTTCACTCCCTTTCATACACGCTGTAATATATTACATGTTTAGTGGAGGAAAGGGAGGCAAGCAAGCGTTTCCCATTTGGATTTTTGCCTGCAAGTTTACGTTGCAATTTAACCCCCATGTTTCAGTAGCTGTCCTGTGACACGTTTGTCGTTTTGGCTTTCTACTACTAACGATTGCTCTAACCGGAATGTCTGATATGTGAGAAGTGTTTATTAAGTGACTGATAAAAGACAGCGAAGAATGTTCAAAAATCAGTGTTGGCATTCCGCGGTCATGTGGTTCTAGCTTCATGAACTTGCGTATTTATGCTTTTCCATATGGCATGCAGTCCGCAGTCGTTTTAGACGCAGTACTCAATACGCAATTGCCTATAAAATTCACGTCTAATTTAATAAACGACTTTTATTTCCTAACAAAGGTTCCGCGTATTAGCAATATAGTATCGTGCTGTATTTTAAAGATACGTCCATTTTTTTCTTTCAGCATTAACAGGTGATCAGCTTGAACCGTTTGCCTCTGGTAAGTAAGAACTCCTGAAATATCACATTTATGGGGTGCGTCAAGACGTAGATGGCTATAGATAGATAGATAGATAGATAGATAGATAGATAGATAGATAGATAGATAGATAGATAGATAGATAGATAGATAGATAGAAAGAATAATATAGCTCAATTGTTTCGGAGCCGAATGAAATCGCAAATGCTTGCTATGACTACTTTTCGTCCTTCATTGCGCCATTTCATAATCATGAACCCTTACAAACTCGCCCAACTATCAGTGCTACGGCTAATGCACCCTGTATTAACTGAAAGTGAGGACAAATTTTAAAATTGGGAGATTGATCGAGTTGATAAATTGGTCGTGGGTCTGCTTGAAAATAATTGGGCGCACAAACGAATGAATATTTGAGGGCGCGGCCAACGTAGAAGGTTTGGCGGAGAGTAAACTTAAAAACTCAGGGGGGTGGGTCGCCTAAAAATATTAGAGGTTGGCAACGTAAAATCGTTTGCAAAACTGAAAAGTTTCAAGGTGGGGTTGGCGGTGAGCCCACTTGAAAATTTTGTTGTGGGCTATAATATATATTTTTGTTATTGATATGCAAAAATAATTGTAGGTGATCGTTGCAGAGCAAATGTAGCTTTGAAGACATTGTGGTTTAGTTGGTAACTTTGAAGACGGCTGCTTGCATTCGATGTTCAAATATTGGAGGTTCAAATTTAACGTCCACCCACACGAGTCGTCAAAAATAAGGCCATCGCTCGGTTCGGCGGGCGCCTGAGATCGCATCACGCTTCGCGTGATATACTTCGTCGTTCGACAGTTGTGCCTTCTTGGACGGAGGGTCAATGTTCGCATTCTTATGAAAGTGTTGGCATGTTTTTATAATAATGTATTTATATGAACTTCTTCCATCGTTCCTTTATTTTTTATGTTGTGCAGGGTGCTGTCAGCCTTTGTAAAGTCATTTCCACCTCATTGGCGCCCCAACGTCGTAGTTAGCGTAGTTATCTGAGACCGCGAGACTTAAAGCTGTGTTCGCGCGATGTTGCCATCAGCGCCGCCTAGCAGGAACGACGTGCACATGAGGATGAACACTCGGATCTGTTTCAGCCCTTTAACCGCCAATTTAACTAGAGAAAAACGTACCAAAATCGCCAACCTTCTTCATGTAGTGAAAACTTTATCCCTGCAATTATAACTCTGAAAATATATTACGTCATTGATATCAGTTTAGCGTTAGCACAGAAATTTAAAAAAACGGGGGAAAATGCTTTCGGGGGCGCCTTTCCCTCGATGCGTGCTGTGGTAATGTGTCAGAACGTACTGAAAGTCGAAGCATTTATTTGAAGCAATACACAGAAGCACAATGAAAGTTGCACAGACGTGACTTCGTCGTCACAAAAATTTGCATGAATATTAGTCGCTCTTGGTGTGGCACATTTAGAAGCGTGGCGTCCATCAAGCGTCGTCAATTTTTCGTCATCATCTGAAGCAATATCGAAGGTAAAGACAACGCCGTTGTCGCTGTCGGACTCAAATTCCATATCATTACATACGAAATTCCCTATCAATAACGCTGCTTTCAATACGGTTCCGAGAATGAACTCCTTTTTTTTTTTGAAGCACCGCTGCCACCGGCAATTGTTCTTACAAAGCGGCATTATTAAATGACTGTTACAGGCTGAGAAGACGCACGAAATGCCCGAAATGCGGTTTCTCATAGAGAACTACCACCATCTAGGGTTGAAAATTGCCAGATAACAATTGACGACCGTGATCCGTCTTTAACGGCGGAAGGAAAGGAAAATCAGGGCCGGATAACTGTGGCTCATCATTGGCGATATCGGTACAAACTCTTGTGACGAGTACAGGTCGGGGTTAGCGGTTAAAGGACGAGGGTTTGGCAGCGTTCGTGGACGAACGTCTCGCGCGTGGGTCCGTGAGGGGGTGATAGCGTGGCTCGGTCCTACGGACTAGTGCGATGAGTTGAACGTCGGCGATGCCTCATTCGCAGTGCATTGTATGTTGTCCTGTGTGCATTATACTGTCTGTGTGCTTCATTGGATTTAGATATCTGGTTATTTAGCGTGTTGCTAGTTATGCGTTAGGCTTAGCTGGCAACATTGTCGTTGTAAAAGAGTTTAATAATTGTGCACTTGTTTGTTTCTCGACGGCATGACTGTGTCCATTTGTTCCATAAGAGCTACGCCTATTTCGATCCCACAGTGCCTAATTAATCTGGAGCTCTTGGAGCATCGAACTTCAGTTTCCACGGGTCGGAACAACTGATGTTTGAGCCGGATCGTATTAAGCATTGGGGGTATCATGAGCGCTAGTGTCGGCGGCGTGCTTTTTCGAGAGCGAGGAGATCGGTCGCTGTGGCGTGTTTCAACTCGTCCGCTTGCTAAGAATTGTGTTGTTCTATTCGCGAGGTTTTTTTAAAGAACGTCATTGAGCTGTTGCTACGAGAGCCTCCTGATCTGCCTCAAGGGAGAGCGATGCATAGAGCTTCAGGTATTGCAGACGAGCCCGAAGCGAGTGGGTACGGTAGCGTCGTAAGCAGCCCGAGTTTTCTGTAAACAGTTTCTTCTGCCTCTTTGGTTCTGGGAGTTGCGGCTTAAGTAGCCGTGTGTCTTGGGGCCACAGGTGCCGTTGCTGTCTGGTATTGCGGCTCGGCGCCGGGTTTCGTGACGCCGTCAGTTAAGTACGGTGGGCGCCGATCGCTCCTTATGCTGCTGTGTGCAGTGAGCGGGGTAAGGCCACCCCACACAGCTTATGTTTCCTCGCAAGCTGCTTCTGCGCCTATTTTGGGTGCTTGTTGGATGTCTGGTTGTTGTCGAGCGACTCGTTAGGCCTAAGGCTCTTCGAAGCTGCCTGTCTCACGTGGGACGAAAACCCGGTGGACCGTGACGTTAAGGTGTTGCACTCTCATTTCCCTCATTCAATTTTGCGATGTATCAATTAAGGAAACGGACATTTGTTCACTTGGACGTGGCATCTCAGTCACTGCCGATGTCTTTGTTAGCCGTACTGTACATCATACCACGTAGGCAATGTGCCCATCGTTGCCTTCCCTTTGCGTTGCTGCTGCAGCGTTCGGAAAGGGTGTTTTCAATGTACGCAGCGGGAGATATGTAACCCACGGCTGGTTATCTTCTGCACGTCTTCGTCCCTGGCTACCAGGCAGCACGCCGTCATTGGACCGATCTCAACCCAACTTCGGCAAACGTCGGCAGCAATATTTGCCTCATGTCGACAAATCACGGTCGCGCTACATTCACCCACATCGGGCCGATGTCGGCTAGCCGGCGTTCGGCCAATGAGGGCTTGCCGGTTTTGGGGCCGATGAGGGCTTGCCGGCGTCGGTCCGATACCTGCCTGCCGTTATTCAGGTAATGACGGCAAGTCGTCATTGGGCCTATGTGCTGGCCGATGTGGTGGTGTCGGCCTCGCCGACATTGGGGAAGCCACCGGTGTGACCGATAGCTCCCTTTATTATGATAATTTATGGTGTGGTAAGTATGGTAATACTGTACCGTTGTGAATCGCACGTAGCCAGTTTAGATGGGGACACAGCCGGTAGTTGTTCGATGCGTACAGTAACTTGAATAGATACACGAGTTATAGTGGAAACAGCTGCGTGCCGACCATGGTAGTTCGGTATTACTGTGGTTATTGTACTGTAAATCAGCAGCGCTAAAAAAGCCTATTCGCGGGCCCAACATCATTCAATGACTACCGTTGGCGCCGTATTGGGAAAATACTTCGTAATCTCAACTACTGCTCGACTGGGATCTTAGCGTGCCATTGAGACCCAGAATTCTGTGGAACCGTGGAAGGCTGCAAAGGGAAGTCAATATTGTATCCTACACAACTAAAAAGATGAAAGGCCTGCTACATCAATTACGCATGCGTCTAGGTAATGAAGGGGCAACCCATTTGCAAAGTGGTAAACACAAATTAGTTCACACGTATCAATACATGCCGGTAGTCCCGGAATAATGATGCCGTAAAAGAACACCTAAATATCTACAGATAGCACAGCCAATATCTAAAACGATCCCACAGCTACCGAATTCCTCAAGCAAAGCACGGAAATAGGGTCGAGAATGGAGTCAGGCGAAGAGTTACCATCTCTTCTTTGTTATTCACGGCACACTCACAATGATTATCCAAAACCCAAAGCGGGAATAAATGGAAATAAGGATTAACGAAGAATATCCTAGCTGCTTGTGTTTGGCGCTTTTCAGCAGTAACGGGGAACGAACCATGAAAAAAAATCCGGCAGATCCCACGCACTGTGGGAATCGATGTAATGCGAAGCAGCCAGGAAGGAGCAAATCATGCTCTACATAATTTGCCTGTCATGTTTTACATGTTACGACTGGTCATTTGTGTTCGTCATACAGTCACATCGCGATATGCCAATTTTGGTGTATGTCAAGCTAGCGAACTGGACACTAGCGCACCATGAGCGTGGCATGTAAATGGAATTGTAGATGACATGCATGCCAAGATTTTCATGTTACTATCTGCCACTTATGTTCATTATACAGTCATGTCACTCAATACCAAATTTGGTGCATCTCAAGCTAACGAAACGGCCGCGAGCACGCCATGAGCGTGGCATGCAAGTCATGTCGCACATGACGTATGATTTCCATATTACCACTTGTCATTAATGTTATTCATGCAGTCATGTCACTCAATACCAAATTTGGTGCATCTCAAGCTAACGAAACGGCCGCGAACACGCCATGAGCGTGGCATGCAAGTCATGTCGCACATGACAAGTCATGATTTCCATATAACACTTGTTATTTATGTTCGTCATACAGTCATGTCACTCAATACCAAATTTGGTGTATATCAAGCTAACCAAACGGCCGCGAGCGCGCCATGAGCATGGAATGCAAGTCATGTCGCTCATGACATGTCATGATTTCCATATTACCACTAGTCATTTATGTTCGTCATACAGTCGTGTCACTCAATACCAAATTTGGTGCATCTCAAGCTAACGAAACGGCCGCGAACACGCCATGAGCGTGGCATGCAAGTCATGTCGCACATGACAAGTCATGATTTCCATATAACACTTGTTATTTATGTTCGTCATACAGTCATGTCACTCAATACCAAATTTGCTGTATATCAAGCTAACCAAACGGCCGCGAGCGCGCCATGAGCATGGAATGCAAGTCATGTCGCTCATGACATGTCATGATTTCCATATTACCACTAGTCATTTATGTTCGTCATACAGTCGTGTCACTCAATACCAAATTTGGTGCATCTCAAGCTAACGAAACGGCCGCGAACACGCCATGAGCGTGGCATGCAAGTCATGTCGCACATGACAAGTCATGATTTCCATATAACACTTGTTATTTATGTTCGTCATACAGTCATGTCACTCAATACCAAATTTGGTGTATATCAAGCTAACCAAACGGCCGCGAGTGCGCCATGAGCATGGAATGCAAGTCATGTCGCTCATGACATGTCATGATTTCCATATTACCACTAGTCATTTATGTTCGTCATACAGTCGTGTCACTCAATACCAAATTTGGTGCATCTCAAGCTAACGAAACGGCCGCGAACACGCCATGAGCGTGGCATGCAAGTCATGTCGCACATGACAAGTCATGATTTCCATATAACACTTGTTATTTATGTTCGTCATACAGTCATGTCACTCAATACCAAATTTGCTGTATATCAAGCTAACCAAACGGCCGCGAGCGCGCCATGAGCATGGAATGCAAGTCATGTCGCTCATGACATGTCATGATTTCCATATTACCACTAGTCATTTATGTTCGTCATACAGTCGTGTCACTCAATACCAAATTTGGTGCATCTCAAGCTAACGAAACGGCCGCGAACACGCCATGAGCGTGGCATGCAAGTCATGTCGCACATGACAAGTCATGATTTCCATATTACCACTTGTAATTTATGTTTGTCATTCAGTCATGTCACTCAATACCAAATTTGGTGTATCTCCAGCTAACGAAACGGCCGCCAGCACGCCATGAGCGTGGCATGCAAGTCATGTCGCACATGACAAGTCATGATTTCCATATAACACTTGTTATTTATGTTCGTCATACAGTCATGCCACTCAATACCAAATTTGGTGTATATCAAGCTAACGAAATGGCCGCGAGCGCGCTATGAGCGCGGAATGCAAGTCATGTCACTCGTGACATGTCATGATTTCTATATTACCACTAGTCATTTATGTTCGTCATATAGTCATGTCACTCAATACCAGATTTGGTGTATATTAAGCTAACGAAACGGCCACGAGCGCGCTATGAGCGTGGAATGCAAGTCATGTCACTCGTGACATATCATGATTTCTATATTACCACTAGTCATTTATGTTCGTCATATAGTCATGTCACTCAATCCCAAATTTGGTGTATATCAAGCTAACGAAACGGCCACGAGCGCGCCATGAGTGTGGCAAGTAAATCACACTTTTCATGACAAGTTAGTCATGATTTTCATGATATTATCAGCCACTTATGTTCGTCATACAGTCATGTTGTGCCATGCCAAATTTCGTATAAATCCCATTAACGATACGGCCAGGAGAGCACAAAGTCGTAGGCGGCTAGATAGATAGATAGATAGCTAGATACACTCACAGTCGCCGAAGTTCGCTAAGAAATGCTTCGCATTTAAAATATTGATGTAAACGAAAGAAGCATTCAAGTCGGATTAAACATAAACCCGTAGAAAACAAAGATAATATTAGGCGACCTGGCGAAAAAATCGCGATTAACAGTGGCAACCAGACTAGAAGAGCATGTACCCAGGCAGCACACAACGTCGGGACGATATTGGTTTGAGGACGGCTGTGGGCGTCCCTAACCACGGTCCGTTGTTGCCGGCATGGAACCAATATGGGCGGCGCCGTTGACTTTTGCCGGCAATATTGGGCCGATTTTGCCGTCCTTCAGCCGATGTTGGGCTTTCAGCGGAAACATTGGGCCGAGTTTGCCGGCCTCTCGCCGTACTGCCGCCGATATCGGCTTAGCCGATGGCTTTCACCGGCAACACAGGGCCGAGTTTGCCGACGTCCCGCCGTACTTCCGCCGATATCGGCTTAGCCGATGGCTTTCACCGGCAACATTGGGCCGAGTTTGCCGGCCTTCCGCCGTACTTCCGCCGATATCGGCGTAGCCGGTGGCTTTCACCGGCAACATTGGGCCGAGTTTGCCGGCGTCCAGCCGTACGTCCACCGATATCGGCTTAGCCGATGGCTCTCCCCGGCAACACTGGGCCGAGTTTGCCGCCGTTTCGCCACGCTTCCGCCGATATCGCCGTAGCCGATGGCTTTCACCGGCAACATTGGGCCGAGCTTGCCGTCATTCTGCCGTGTATCAGCTGGTTCAATTGATATCGGCAGCTGATGGCTTTCACAGGCAGACTTGGGCCTTTTTTCCCGTGTCGTTGCCGCTCTTAAAGCAATGTTGGCTGAGCCAATTGTTGGTTAGCTTTCATCGGCGAAGCTGGTATACTTTCTTGTCTTCCTTCAGACAGTTATACAGGGTGTTTCAAGAAATGTGCCCACTATTTTTAAAAAATCAGCAAAATGTAGTATTTGCTTGCTGTCTTCACAATTGCTTTTTTCTGTAACGGCAGGCATCTTAAGATGGTTGAAGACATGATTTGGGACAGTAATTAGGAAAGCTAAATTAATTAACTTTTTAATTAGCGGAGTTAAGTGGTTAAGTCCAATGGGAGAATTGAAGTCCTTTATGCGAAGAACCCATTTCAGCTTTGAAATTTCGAATAAGCGGCCTCTATTAATTATTGTGGCGTAATGAAGTTCAGGCAAATTCAATGGCGAAACCGAAACCCAAGCACCGATGAGCGCAAAAAGCAGACGACTAGAATGACGTCACTGTTCAAGACAACGGTTACAGAGCTGCAGTGCGTCCCCGTTCGCTAACGTATGTGCGTCATGCGTGCTATACTGAAAGCGCAACCCACACACTCACACCAAGAAGTCAATTGATGGTTGATATAATGATGTTCACTCATTGTGGACGTCTCAGACGAATGTGGCAGTTGCGCTCTGTCGCGTTTCGGTTTCGGTTTGGCCGCTGAATTTGCCTGAACTTCATTACGCCACAATAATTAATACAGGCCGCTTTTTCGAAATCTCAAAACTGAAATGGGTTCTTCGCACGAAGTACTTCAATTCTCCTATTGGACTTAACCACCTAACTCCACTCATTAAAAAGTTAATTAATTTAACTTTCTTAATTACTGTCCCAAATTATGTCTTCAACCGTCTTAAGATGGCTGCCGCTACAGAAAAACAACTGTGAAGACAGCGAGCAAATACCGCATTTTCCTGACTTTTTTAAAAATAGTGGACACATTTCTTGAAGCACCCTGTATATTGCCCTGTTGAGAACGTCGTCCTGCGTCGTGGTGCTACAAGAAGTCGTCGTCACCGACACAGGTACGGATTTTACGGCGGAAATAACGCAAACCATATTGACATACAAGTCACCGACGGACAACCTCAACTTTCACCCGCAGACGAATGGCCTCACCGAGTGGCTAAATAAAACCGTCTCTGAAATGCTGGTAATCTACTGTACGTCGACGTCGAACACAAGCTTGTAATGCCATAGAGCATTAAGCGCTTGAATATTACTCGCCTAAACTGCAGAAAGCTGCTACATAGATTGGTGTACTTGCAAAATAAAAAAGTGCATGCGTGCACTGCATCGTGCTAATGCCGCATGTATACTATGCGGGGCGCGAAAGTAAGGCCGAGTAAATAGCTTGCATCTTCTTGTTAGTTTCTGCAAGGACCAGCATTTTGGCTTTTCTACCCAAAAAGCGGCCTTTAGACTGACTCACATTAGATGGCCATTTCGTTGACGAGCTGTTCAAAGCTACAAAAACTGAACTTACATTCAAAGTACTTCTCTTTCATAAATGTTTTGCCGTTGGTCGGTAGAACTCACTGACATACCCAACATCAGGATTCTCCCAATCATTCCAGCAGGAATACATTTAGCGGAAGAAGTTTTATGTGAATACTAATTCTGTGCATAAACCGGGCCTTACATTATATTTCTAGCGCTATATCCTTTACATCATTACAGCCACTGACCGCATGGTGTGAGTGCTTATAGTTTCCTGCCTGTGGGTGTGCAGGTATTTACACGCGCGCATGTTGTGGTCAAGCGTAACAAACATATTTGCTTCAGTGATGTCACTTAATTTTGCCTTGTGAAAGTAGTAAAAAGCTCAAAGGACTGTTGCTGAGCTAGTTGTTCATTACTTGAGAAAAATAGGTATGGCGCAAGAAAGACCGGGAAGAAGTGTAGACACGTTTTTCCAGGTGGAACCTTCCAAACCAACTTGCCCACCAAGACCAACAATCGTTATCGAACATACAAACACGTGTTTGACACGTGTTTGCCAGTTCGTGTTTTCAGTTCATCGCCGCCTTTTTTGTCCCATACCTATCATTTTGATGTAAAAATCTCGTTCAACGATTGCTTCCCACGTGCGTTTAGAAACAGTAGCATTTAATGCTACTATTGCAAAAGAAGAAGAAACGCCGACCAAAATAAAAACAATTTAAAACAAAACCAGCTGTTCCGGCTCACCCACGGGAGCCTTGTTCACAGTGAACTTCAAAAAAAAAAGGTGCTCCCTAAGAAGGGAGAGATCTTTTTTTTTAAACTTCACTGAACAAGGCTCCCGTGTGGGAGCCGAAACGTCTCGTTTTGTTTTAAATTGTTTTTATTGTGGTCGGCGTTTCTTCTTCTTTTTTGCAATGCCTCCTCCCGACCAGACGGCATTCCGTCAAACCCTGGATTTCATTAATGTTTCAATGATTGCACGGGAAATACGATAAAAAAATTCGGTTACAACGTGGTGTACAGAAAGCTTTCATGTAGCGACACGTTGGAACAAGCGATGCATTGAAAATTCCACGTAGCCCACCGACGACATCCTGTAGAGGGGGGAGGGGAGACGGGGGGGGGGCGCACCCTATTGTCAGAGGCTCAGCCGTGCTTTTGAGAAGGAGAGTCAGCAGTTTTTCGTCTTCTTCAACCTCTACACCTCCTCCCCCCGCCTTTACTCCTGTCGTTCGGCGTCATTGTCGCGAAACTTGCTTGACCAGGCAGCAGGCGCCGCGCCGTGCTCCCGACTGGGCAGCAGAAATTAGGCGCCTTTTCCTTCTTCGAACCACAACCACCACCACCAGTCAGGGAAGGGTAGCCAGCTCGATGGAAGGATAAGTTGTAGCGAGAGGAGGCTTTTTCGCTCCGGCCAGCAGAATTCTTCAAGAAGTGTCGGTGTGTGGACATGTGCGGAGGATAGTAAAAAACGTGTGCGAGCAGGATACGCGGCAAGATTCCAGCACTGTTTTCAGCAGAGATCACCACAGCTAGCAGCCAGTGGCGACGTGCTTCCGTATTGGACTCGTTCGCTTAATAAATGACACGACTGCTCTTACATCTGTCCAGTCAGATTTTTGTTCTCTTTGTTGTGCGTTCGCTATTGACCATGCCTTTTGTTCGCTCGTGTTCTTACCGATCCAAGAGCCACACGTGAAAGGTAGTCATGCATGCTTCTTTTCCGTTACATTTTTACCTTCAGATAAGGAATGCGTGCGTGCGTGTCTACCTTGTTTAGATGTACAGTATATGCAACCTTGCGGCACCACTCGCAACGTTTTTCAGGTCGCGTGCTGTAGTTTTTTTCATGTTTCTGTCCGATAAGTTATGACTGAAAGAATTGTGATGTCCGCTTAAAGAATAGAGGTAATTTAATTTCCAGTCATGTGTTACGATGGACTCACGTTTGCGAACCAACCCAACCTTACTTTTCGGCGAAATTGATAAATATGGGGTGGGGGGTGCTCCTTCGTTAGTAACTAGCCCACGCGTATACATGCTGTTCTCTGTTTGCCACCCGTAATCTCCCTTTTTCGCCGGTCCGCCTAAATGACCATTGTTTTTTTCGGGTACATCTTTAATCCGGCTTCTTTCGTTTACATCACCAGTATTTTTTGTGTTTTGTGATTCGTCACCTTCATTGCCGAAAAGCGCGTTATCGTCCATAAACTACAGGTAGCTATGATATTCTAGGTAATTCTTAATCATATCTTTTTCCCGTTCTATGTTTTTAATTATTTATTCTGAATGTGCCGTGAATAACATTGAAAAGATTGTAACTCTTCGCCTGACCCCATTCTAGATCATATTTTCTTGTTTTTCATGAGGAATACGGTGGCTGTGGGATCGTTTTAGATGTTGGCTACGGTATCTATAGATGTTTAGGTGTTCTTGTTTTGGCATCATTATTCCGGAACCGCTGGCATGTGTTCATATGTGTGAATAAATTTCTGTTTATCACTTTGCAAATGTGTTGCTCCTTCATTACCTAGACGCATGCGTAAATGATGCAGCAGGACTTTCATTCTTTTATGTGGATTGGAGACAATATTGACTTTTCTTCCCGGCCTTGCACGGTTCCACAGAATTCTGGGTCTCAATGCTACGCTAAGACCCCAAATGGGTCGTTCTGCTTACGAAGTATTTACCGCAAACGGCGCCAACGGCAGTCGATGAATGCCGTTGTGCCACGAATAGGTTTTTTAGGGGCGAAGCTCCATAAGCCGTGGGTCGTGCGTCCCCGATGTATGTATGTAGTAGCCACGTGTAGTGGAATGTACCCACTCCACGTGATAAAGATGACGATTACGCAGTATAGTGGAATGTACCCACTACACGTGATAACGATGAAGTATAAGCGCGTTCCAGTATAAGTGGAATGTACCCACTACACGTGATAACGATGAAGTATAAGCGCCTCATCAACTCCTGTCCACCGCTACAGTCGCCGACTGCGAGGCCTTAGTTCCGAGGCCATCCCCCTTGAACTTCTCCAGCCAAGCCCTACATCAGGAGAAATGGCCACCGCCGGCGCTTCACAGGTAGGTGACTGTTGAGCAGCCGATGCGAGATGCGAGACGTGTTTACTTTCGTGGGGCGAATTACTCGTATTCACGGTTTACCGATGATGCCCTCCGGAGCTTCGCCCCACTCATCAACATTCACCCCCGTGGATATGCTGTAATTTTTTTAGCACTGCTGACTTACAGTACAGTAATCACAGGAATACGGAACTATGCATGGTCGGCACGCAGCCGTTTCACTTTATTACACGCGTATCAGCCTTTCTTGTCAAGCTACTGTGCGCATCGAGCAACTGCCGCCGGTGTCCCCATCTAAACTGGCTACGAGCAGACTACAATGGCACAGTATATTACCTTACTCAACGCACGGTAAATTACCATAATAACGAGAGCTAACCGTCGCACCGGTGGCTTCCCGACGTCGACGAGGCCGACACCACGCCAGCATCGGCCAGCTTACATAGGCCCAATGACGGCTTGCCATCATCTGCTGAATAACGGCAAGCCCTCATTGGCCCAACACCGGCTAGCCATCATCGGCCCAACGCCGGCTAGCCCTCATCGGCCCAACGCCCGCTAGCCCTCATCGGCCCAACGCCGGCTAGCCCTCATCGGCCTAACGCCGGCTAGCCGACATCGGACCGATGTGGGTGAAAGTAGCGCGAGCGCGATTTGCCGACATGGGGCCAATATTGCCGCCGACGTTTGCCGATGTTGGGCCGAGATCGGTCCAATGCCGGCGTGCTGCCTGGGTATGCACTTGGGCTAGTTACTAATAAGTAGCCACTCAGGTCTCTTCCCCCCATGTTTATCAAATTCACCAAAAAAATAATGTGGTTTAGCTCGCAAAGCTTAGGCAATTGTAACACATGATTGGAAATTAAATTATCACTATCCTTTCAGCGGAAATCACAATTCTTTCAGTGTAAATTTACGCGCCACAAACATGAATAAACTAATTCACGCGACCTGAAGAACATTGCGAGTGGTACCACAAAGTCCCATATACTTTATATCTAAACAAGGTAGACACGCATGCACGCACTGCTTATCTCATGTTTAGAAAGTAACGGACAAGAACCGTGCATAAAAACATATCATGTGTGCCTGTTGGATCGGTAAGAACACGAGCGAATAAAAGGGATCGTCAATAGCAAATGCGCTATAAACAGAACAAAAAATATGATTAGACAGACGAAAGATCAGTCAACATGTGTCCTTGTATGAAGTGAGTGAGTCCGATGTGGAAGCACGAAGCCACTAGCTGCAAGCTGCGGTGATGTCTGCCGAAAACAGTGCCGGAATCTTGCCGCGTATCCGTCGCGCAAACGCTGTTGACTTTCTTTCACACATGTCCACAGGCCGACACTTCTTGAATAATTCTGCTGACCGGAGCGAGAAAACCATACCGTAACAACGACGTCGGTCCGGCTACCCTTCCTTGCCAGATCAGGCAACTTTCGCGACAATGACGCTGAACAACAGGGGTGGGGGGAGAGCCATACCTATTTTTTTCAAGCAATGAACAATTACCTTAGGAGCACCCCTTGTTGAGTTTTTTACTACTTTCATAAGGTAAAATTATGTAACATCACTGAAGCAAATGCGCTTGTTACGCTTGACCACAACATGCGCGTTTGCAAATACGTGCACACCCACAGATCGGAAGCTATTCCAGTAGTTTATGAGCAGTCGCCCCACACAGTCAGCGGCTGAAAGGATGTAAGAGATAAACGCCATAAATGTGATTATGGTTCGGTTTATGCGCAGGATTAGTATTTCCATAAAACTTCTTGCGCTAAATGCCTTCGTGCGGGAATGATTGGGTGAATCCTGGTACAGGATATATTAGTGAGGTCAACCGACCAATGACAATAATATTTATGAAAGAGAAGTACTTTGAATTCGGCCCATGAAGTTAATCGTATGGGTTATAAAGTTTCAACATTTTGATAGTATTGAAGAACTTGTCAACGAAGTGACCATCTAATGTGAGTCAGTCATTCTTCTGAATTCCACTTTTTTGGGTATAAAGGTGACACTGCTAGTGATAACTGTTAGTTATTGTCATAGCAGAAACTAAAGAGAGGAGCTAAGCTATTCAGCCGGCGATACCTCGCGCCGCGAATAGAAGTGCGGCATTAGCACGATTTACTGCATCCACTTTCTTATTATTACAATAGCAAATATATGGACACTCTCGGCTGATTTTTGCCGTCGCCGCCATGCCCAGGATATATATATATATATATATATATATATATATATATATATATATATATATATATATATATATATTGTTACGTAAAATAACACGAGACGTTACTGGTTACGGGTGTATTTACACTGCTGTGCAGAGCATCGACAAGATGGAGAACAGCACGCACACCGGACAGGCCAGTCCTCTTTGTCGTCTTCTGTAGGCAGAATATCTGACCCTTGACATTGCTACGTAGCATTACCCCCCGCGGTAAAAGCGCCGTCTCGGCGCACTTTAAACGTCATCTTCAGAGGGAGAGTGGTACGTTTTTAGTAGGCTGACGTGCACTACATCTCTGGATGTGATTGCCGGCGGGGTGGTCTCAGAGACGGGAACGATTTCGTAGGTTACGTCCGTTACCTGGCGGACGATACGGTAGGGACCCATGTACCGAGACAACAACTTCTCTGACAAGCCAACACGGCGAACTGGGCACCACAGGAGAACCAGTGAACCGGGTGAGAAATGAACGTCGACATGCCGGCTGTCGTAGAGGGTCTTCTGGGTTGCTTGTGAAGCGACAGCCTAGAGCGGGTGATCTGGCGTGCGTGGTCGGCACGAGCGATGGCATCGCGTGCGTATTCGCTTGGCGGAGGTTTAGTAGCCGGAAGTAGGGTGTCCAGCGGTAACGTCGGATCACCGCCATATAGCATGTAGAAAGGTGAATATCCAGCGGTGTCATGGCGCGAGGAATTGTAAGCGAAGGTCACGTGGGGAAGCGCCAGGTCCCAGTCACGGTGGTCAGATGAAACGTACATTGAGAGCAGGTCCGTGAGGGTTCAATTCAGGCGCTCGGTGAGACCATTCGTTTGGGGATGGTAGGAAGTGGTCAACTTGCGCTGGGTTGACAAAGAGCGCAAGAGATCGTCGATTACTCGGGACAAAAATGCACGACCACGATCCGTGAGCAATTGGCGAGGAGCCCCATGGTGTAGAATCACATCGTGGAGCAAAAAGTCGGCAACGTCAGTAGCAGTGCTGGTAGGGAGCGCTCGAGTGATGGCATACCTGGTTGCATGATCTATAACAACGGCGACCCATTTGTTGCCCGAGTTGGACTCGGGAAAAAGGACCGAGAAGGTCTACAACAACACGGTAGAAAGGTTCGGTAGGGATGGAGATCGGCTGAAGAAGTCCTGCAGAAGGTGCAGCAGGTCGCTTCCGACGTTGGCATTTCTCGCAGAAGGCCACGTAACGGCGAACGGACCGGGCGAGACCGCGCCAAAAGAACCGGCGCCGGACACGATCGTACGTGCGAGATACGCCCAGATGACCGGCAGTTGGTTTGTCGTGAAGCTCATGCAGCACCGTTGAACGCATGTGTTTAGGCACGACGAGAAGTAGCTCAGGACCATCTGGCTGGACACTACGACGGTACAGCGTGCCGTTCAAGAGGACGAACATGCGGAGTGATGCGTCGTTAGGGGCAGATTCCAGACGGTCAATGAGTGATCGCAAGGAAGCATCACGACGTTGTTCGGCACCAATCCGCAGCCAGTGAGACGAGGACATGACGCTGGGGCCAGGCTCGTTGACTGATCCGTCCGGTTGGTCAACAGGGTAGCGGGACAAGCAGTCGGCGTCTAGATGGAGGCGTCCAGACTTGTAGGCAACTGAGTAGGAGTACTCCTGCAGACGCAACGCCCAACGGCCAAGTCGTCCAGTGGGGTCCTTCAGTGAAGAAAGCCAACAGAGTGCGTGATGGTCTGTGATGACACGGAAAGGTCGGCCGTACAAGGACGAAATTTTGAAACCGCCCAGACAAGGGCAAGGCGTTCCCCGTTCTGTTATGGAGTAGTTACGTTCCGACTTGGAAAGGAGACGACTTGCATACGCAATTACACACGCTCCGTGCCCCGTTGAGTTTGGGCTAAAACTGCACCGATTCCATGACCACTAGCATCTGTTCGCACTTCTGTAGGAGCATCCGGATCAAAATGTGCAAGAATAGGTGGTGTCGTCAAAGCGGTGATTAGCTGGGAGAAGGCATCAGCTTGTAGAGGGACCCCAACAAAACGGGACGTTTCGTTTTAGAAGGTCAGTAAGTAAGCGTGCGACTGCCGCAAAGTCTTTCACGAACCGGCAGCAGTAGGAGCACAAGCCCACGAAACTGCGAACATCATGGACAGAGCGAGGGACGGGGAAGTTCGTGACAGCGCGTACTTTGGCCGGGTCTGGTCGGACACCAGAAGCGTCAACAAGGTGGCACAACACAGTAAGTTGACGAAGGCCGAAGTGGCACTTTGAGGAATTGAGCTGGAGGCCAGCCCGTCTGAATATAGATAGGACGGCCGAAATACGTTCAAGGTGTGTTGTGAAGGTGGGGCGAGAAGATTATCACATCGTCCAAGTAACACAAGCACGTAGACCATTTAAATCCTTGTAGCAGTGTGTCCATCATTCTCTCGAAGGTTACCGGGGCATTGCAGAGACCGAAGGGCATGACCTTGAATTGGTAAAGGCCGTCAGGGGTAACAAAGGCGGTCTTCTCACGGTCCATGTCGTCTACAGCAATTTGCCAGTAGCCTGATCGGAGGTCGAGAGACGAAAAGAAGGTGGCGCCATGGAGACAGTCGAGTGCGTCGTCAATACGTGGAAGAGGATACACGTCCTTTTTGGTAATTTTGTTGAGGTGCCGATAATCAATGCAGAAACGCCAGGAGCCGTCTTTCTTCTTTACTAATACCACGGGGGAGGCCCAAGGGCTAGATGATGGTTCGATGATGTCTTTCACTAGCATTTTGGCCACTTCTTTTTGAATCACTTATCTCTCTGATGCGGACACAGGGTAAGGCCGACGGTGAATGGGCGCAGAGTCCCCAGTGTTAATTCGGTGAGTGACAATCTTAGTCTGGCCCAAGGGATGGTCATGGACATCGAAGATGTCACTATATGAAGCCAAACCTGGCAGAGGGCGTCCGCCTGGTCAGGCGAAAGGTCTGAACCAATCATACTGCGAAAAATGGCGTCATCAGCCCTCGGAAACCGTGAGACTTCAGCTTGGTCAGGTGCAGTTACGGCGACCACCTCATGCCATCGTCTGTTAGAGCAGTGAGTTGGGCAAGCGACATCTGGTAGGGCAACAGTTGGGGGGTGAGGCCAAAATTCAGGAGCGGAAGGAAAACGCAGTTATCCGTTATGCTGGCGATGGTATGCGGGACAGTAACACTGCGCGTCAGTCGCGTGCCAGTTATCGGTGTGATGACGTAGTCGCCGTCAGGAACTGGAGGGGTCGATGACAAACACACGTAGGTGACTGCTCGAGGTTGTAGGCGAACAAAAGTGGTTTGGCTCAAGCGGCTGACGGGCTTTTCACAGTTATCTGACAGAAGAGGGAGATCGAGGCAGAGTGTGCCAGAAGAACAATCAATTAAGGCCGAGTGGGCCCGAAAGGAAATCAAGGCCAAGTATGAGGTCATGAGGGCAACGAGCAAGGACGGCAAAAAGGACCACGGTGTGATGATCGGCGATGCTGACCCGGGCAGTGCACATCCCTATTACTTAACTGTACCGCCATCGGCAACACGTATTGCCTGCGTCGTAGAGGGGGTCATAATCTTCTGCAAACGGCGGCGTAAAGGGGAGCGCTCATAATGGAGAGGTGCGCACCAGTGTCAACGAGGTCGGTCACAGGAACATTGTCGACTTTTACGTCAAGCAGGCTGTGGTGAGTGGGGGAGCGTCAGTAGAGGATTTGCAGGCGTCGATGATATTGCAGCTTCACCTCTATAAGCTGCAATATCTAGTTTTCCTGCTGTGAGCGTCCGGGAGAAGGTCGGCGAGGAAAAGTGTCGGGGCTGCGGAGAGGGGGGACTGGCGACGTTGCGGCGACGGTAAGAGTGAGAGTAGTGGCGAATGGGTGAAGTGGCGTCAGTGGTGAAAGGCTCGTGAGGTGACGACGTGTAGAAATTGGGGGGTGCAGCGGTTGAACGTCTAGCGTTGGTAGGGCGCATGTAGTTAGGGAAGGTCTGTCGTGATGGGTTCGACCAACGGCGACGGCAATAACGAGGAGACGTGCCCAGGCTGATGGCAGGAAAAAAACAGATAGGCTGGTCGTCAGGTGTTCGCCATTTTGCAGGATTGCGGAAGGGCACTGTAGGAGAGGGTCGGGAGTCGGCGAGCGTCTCCTAGGGGAGTAAGGCCGTGCTTCAGGGCGAGTCAGCGGACACGCTGACGGCAGGCCGAGGTTGGCAAACTCCCTGTCGACCACAGCTTGGATGAAGGCTACCGATGGTTGTGATGCGTCTGTGGCGTGGGTCGTGAAAACAGGTGGTTGAACAGGAGCAGGGCAGGCAGCTTCAATCTCGCGGCGAACAATGTGCGTGACGTTGTCATAGGCGGGCGGCTGGCGAGCGGCCTCACACGATGAAGTTGCGGCCGTGTTGGGCAACCGTGTGAATTTCTGAGTTATACGGCGTCTCTTGGCTTGTTCGCACGCCGGCACTCTTTGATGATCGCGTCGACGGTGTTAACGTTGGTATAGACAAGCAAATTAAATGCATCGTCGGCGATGTCTTTCAGCACATGCGATACCTTCTCAGTCCCCTGCATGTGATCGTCGACCAGTCGGCAAAGGGCGATAACGTCATGAATGTACGCGACGTACGATTCGGTAGCTGTTTGTGCACGAGTGGCCAGTTCATTCCGCGCAGCCGTCTGCCGTCCGATGGTGTTTCCAAAGAGGTCACGGAGCTTCTCTTTGAAAGATTCCCAGCTAGTAATGTCAGCCTTCGTGCGTCTCGAACCACACCCGTGGTGGCCCATCGAGGTAGAAAAGGACGTTGGCGAGCATAAGGGTCGGGTCCCACCGATAGCTGGCGCTGATCCGTTCATACAGGCTTAGCCATTTATCGATGTCAACGCCATCCTGACCGGAAAAGACGCCGGGATCACGGGCAGAAGGTAGGACCACGTAGGTAGAAGCCACGGGAGGGGCAGGTGAAGATGATGTTCCTTCAACCTCGGACATGGTCGAACCCGGGCGATGATACGGCCGTTGCGGAGCTTCGTGATGGGTACAGGGAACAACCAGCACCTCCACCACAAAGATGTTAATGTAAAATAACACGAGACGTGACTGGTTACGGTCATGTTACACTGCTGTGCTGAGCATCGATAAGATGGAGAACAGCACGCACACCGGACAGGCCAGCCCTCTTTGTCGTCTTCTGTAGGCAGAATATCCTGACCCTTTGATATTGCTACGTAGCAATATATACATAAAAAAAGGCAAAAAAAAGAAATAAATCAGAAGAAAAAAGTTCTGAGGCACCCGACCGGGGATTCGAACCAGTGACCCCCCGAACCGCAGTGCGGTGTGTTAGACCACCACGCCACTCCCTATTTTTTTTATTGCAGTACTTCAATTTTCAACAGTAAAAATTTTCTACAATTGCTTCATGTAAAATAATAATTCCATGCGAGGTACCGAATCAGGCATATCCTTTTGCATTTTTTTACAATTCCAGAAACGAAGTTAAGGATTCCCAAAAGTATTCTATAACTCGTCGAGCATCAACACCAGCATGACGTATAGCCATGTGCGACCTCCAAATACTATGCAGAGCCAATAACATGATGATGTCATACGGAAACCCATCCTCGTTTTCACAGCCAGATACTTTATTCCCTGTGCGTCCAGCGGGAAATCCTTCTTTAATTTCATTTGCAGGACATCCCAGAAGAAAAGCCCGTCCCAGCAATCGAGAAAAACATGATTGATTGTTTCCTGCTCCGACATGGAAAGCAGTGATCACCCCACAGAACGAATAACCCTTTTTCAGACAACTACGTCTTAACTGGCAAGACACCAGCATAAAGCTTGAAGAAGAATGTCTGTGCGTCCGGGGGTCGACCACTCCCCATGCATGCGCCGGCGTAATAATGGCAATCTATTTACGCACACCTTTTACCGCTGGCGGTATGCAGGTCTGCGAGGAGCTTGAACGTGTTTTAAATCACGCAACGCTCCTACATTTTCTTTCACTTTGAAATCTCTCCTTGAGATGCGCACGAAAAAAGGGGCCCCTCTCTGTACCCACTCGTAATGCGGAACGAAAAAAAGAACCTCGTGCACCTTGCGTCAGACGCCACCGCGTGGCAGAGGACGGAGAGGCGTCATTCCGCGCGCCGCGCTTCAAAGCGAGATGAAATATCTAAGGGCGTCGGGCTCTGCGTTGTCGACACGTGCAGCGCGTTGTTCAAACACACAGGCGTAACAACTGTGACAGTTGATAGTTCACGCTTGTCCTTTGTATGCTGGCGCGTCCTTTTCGAGCGTTCTTCGTGCTTCAGCGGTAAGCTGCAAGTATCGAGCTGCTCGTCGATCTTCGTGTGACATTCCAATTTCTCGCTATCGCATTCATGGCTTCGCCCTTGCGGCGAAACTGTGATTTCTTTCAGCGAAAGTTGTTATCAGATCGCCACAAGGGCCATTTTGCGCCGTACTTGTCCGCCGCCGCCGCCGGTGTCCGTAACCACTATCGCGCGAAATAAGAAAAAAAAAAAAACTTCTCCATCTCTCGCTAAAGGGAACCATGTGAGGATGCGAAGCAGCGGGAAGATGGTTATCTTGAGCGGGAGAAACGTCGCCGCTCTCGTTTCGCGGCAGCGGCCCGGGCGCTCAGCGCGGCGCTGCACAGGAGAGAGAATGAGGCACGCGCGCTCCGTCATTTTCATACCGCGGAACTACCATGGTGCCCCCAGCGGAGGATGGAGCTGTCGCACCACCTGCCGTGGGCGCCGCACCGTAAAGGATTCCTAGAGGAGAGGACGGGGGGACGTGCATGCGCTGTGGGGGGTGGGACGCGATAGCCGCTCCGTAGAGTAGATTTCTAGAGGAGAGAGGGGGGAGAGGACGCGCATGCGCTGTGGGGATGTGGGACGCGGGCGCCGCTCCCGTAGAGTAGATGATTCCTAGAGTAGAGAAAGGGGGTGAGCGTATGAGAGGAGAGAGAGAGGGAGGGGACGCGCATGCGCTGTGGGGGGTGTGGGACGCGGGGGCCGCTCCGTAGAGTAGAGGATTCTTAGAGGAGACAAAGGGGGTGAGCGTTGGAGAGGAGAGAGAGAGGGAAGGGGACGCGCATGCGCTGTGGTGGTGTAGGACGCGTGAAGGAGGGACGGACTAAGCCCCCTCCAAACACATGCAAGCAACCCCGCAGGGACGTCTGCGCAAGCAGGCTTTTGGTGTTTGGCGACACCACGGACCCGAGCCTAACGGGGGGTTTCTACCCCTCCCACGCCTCGCCGTGCGTGGCTGAGCCGTGTCCGGGGAAAAGGGGATCCTGGGGGTTGAGCCGACGCTGAGTGATTGGACCTTTAAGGCCCCCCGGCTGAGGCAACGCACCCCTTTGGCCCCAGCTTCACGTAGACGGCACCCCCTGGGCTGACCCACCCAGGGGAAATCGGCAGTCGCCTTCTCCTCTCCTTCTCTACCTACATCTTCGTCTTTCTCTCTTACTTTAAATCTGTCCTGTGTTCTCCTCTTTTCAACTTATTTCCAAACTTCCTGGCGGCTTGGGTTAACCTTGTGTGGGTAGCCAGTCTTGGATACGCCATATTTGGTTATAGCGGTAACGTAAAGCTGGCGCTTGCAGGATCTGTTTTTTCACATTTACTGCAGCGCCCCCATGTTGGGCTCCACGGTGGGTGGTTGGCGTTATTGTCGAAACATAACATATTTTATGGCTTCTTTACCAAAACTTGCCGATCGCCCCCAGAAGAGGGGGCGCACCGAAAATGTATTCCTTTTTCTTGGTCACCTGAAAGAAACATTCCCACGCTACCATGTCATTCATTCCGAAAAAGCAGGGAAGACTGTGAGAATGATCTCACCTTTCCTCGTCTCAAGAACTCTGTCCGAAACTCTTGGCGTAGGCTACAAGGCATCGATAATGGCGAATGGGGACCTTCTGTTGGAACTCCGCGATCAAACACAATACCAGAAGCTGTCCAACCTTACATCATTTGGGGATGTCCCAGTGACAGTCACCCCGCACCGCACGATGAACACCTCCCGTGGTGTTGTCTCTGACGATGACCTCACGGGACTAACCGAGGCTGAACTTGTTGAAGGTTGGAGTGACCAGAATGTCCTGAATGTGAAGAGAATCAGTATAAGGCGCGATGGAAAGGAAATAGAAACAAAGCATCTAATCCTCACTTTTGGCTCCAGTGTCCTGCCCGAAACCATCGAGGCAGGGTACATCAAACTCAAAGTCAGACCGTACATTCCAAATCCTCTCCGATGCTTCAAGTGCCAGCGATTGGGCCAGAGTTCACAGAACTGTCGCGGCCGGTCTACCTGTGCGAAATGTAGTGCAACCGAACATCCGTCTGAGTCCTGCGAAAACGCTCTACACTGTGTGAACTGTGACGGGGACCACGCCGCGTACTCGCGATCGTGCCCATCATGGAAGAAAGAGAAAGAAATTGTTGCAATCAAGGTAAAAGAAAACATCTCCTTCAAGGAGGCACGCAGGCGTGTCTCCTACCTAGCTAAGGGGTAGCTTTGCCGATGTGGCGCGTCAGGGAGCGGCGTCACAACGGCCTCCGGCGGCTGTCCACCAAACTCGTAGTGAACTGGCAGTGACGCCAACTGCTCCCTTGGCGGCTGCAACCAGTGCTGCAGCGCCATTTCCCAAAAAGGACCCACCAGCCTCTGGGCAGGTGGGCCCAAAGGCTCCGCCCCCTGAGGCGAAGCCTCTCCGGCGAACGTCCAGCGCCTCGCAAGAGGCTATGGACACTAGTTCGAGTGAGGCGGCGCGAAACGCGCTGAAGGAGCGGCGCGACTCAGTCGACCGCTCCAAAAAAAGGAAAAATTCCTGTTACGGGGCCTCAAAAGAGCTCCGTAACTTGAGATCTCTCTTAAAACACACAGCACTCACATTCCCCTCAAAATGGCTTCGCAGGTATTACAATGGAACGTCAGAGGTCTTCTGCATAATCTAGACGACGTTACAGAGCTCCCGCGTCAATTCAGCCCAAAAGTACTTTGTGTCCAAGAAACACATCTGAAACCCACACACACAAACTTCCTCAGACAATATGCCATATTCCGCAGGCACCGTGACGACGCAGTCACTTCGTCCGGCGTTGGGTTGATTATTGTTGATAGTAGCGTTTCCTGCAAGCAACTCCATCTGAGAACGCATCTGGAAGCAGTCGCTATTCAAGCGGTGCTTTTTAAAAAACGAATCACTGTCATCTCATTATACATTCCCCCCAGGCTACAGACTTACAAAAACTGAATTCGAAAACTTAATTGATGAGCTTCCGGAACCATATTTACTAGTCGGTAACTTAAATGCACATAGCACACTGTGGGGAGACTCTCGTTGTGACGCGAGAGGACGACTAATAGAAAATTTCCTTTTCTCTACTGGTGCGTGCCTGCTGAACGCAAACGAACGTACATACTTCAATTCTACGCACCAAACATACTCATCTATCGACTTAAGCATCACATCCAGTACTCTAGTTCCGTACCTTCAATGGCGGGTTATTAAAAACCCATACGGAAGTGATCATTTCCCTATTGTAATAAATTTAACAAAACAAGACTCCACAGTTTCCCCATTGGAAAATCAAGTCAGGAAACTGAGAGCTGTTCCAACAACATACATATCTACAATGGGATGACATTGCTTCCTTTAGCATAGACGACGCTGTGGCGTATATAACGCATTTTATTATTGAAGCTGCTGGAAAACCTATCGAACAAAGTAATGGACAGGTCAGAAAACGTCGCATACCTTGGTGGAATGAGGAATGTAGGGAAGCACGCTCTTCATTGTGAAAATGAACTCTCTTCGTACGACGATTCCCCCCTGCAATGTTTTACTGTGTATATGTGGACGATATCCAAATAGGTTTTAAATCATGCAACCTCTCAATCTGCGAGTGACAAGTTCAGCTTTGCCTGAACAAATTATCTAAGTGGGTAAATGAAAACGGTTTTAAGATAAACCCCCCTTAAAAGCTCGTCTGTTCTTTTTAACAGAAAAAAAAATGCCTCGTAGCAGATCCTGAGGTTACGCTGGACGGGCAACACATACAGATCAACAAGGAACATAATTTTCTAGGTGTTATCCTTGACTCGAAACTGTCCTTCGTCCCACACATCATGTACCTGAAAACGAAGTGCCTAAAACAATGAGTATCTTAGAAATACTCTCACACACAACATGGGGAAGCGATAGGAAGTGCTTGATGGACCTATACAAGAGCCTTGTTAGGACGCGTTTGGACTACGGCAGTGTGGTGTATCACTCTGCCTCGCCAAGTGCGCTGAAAATGCTTGACCCGATCCACCATTTGGGCATCCGCCTTGCCACTGGCGCCTTCAGGACGAGCCCCGTAAAAAGCCTCTACGTTGAATCGGATGAGTGGTCGCTCCACCTGCAGAGATCTTACACGTCTTTCGCATATTTTCTGAAAGTGAACGCAGACAAGGGACACCCCTCACACTCTGCAGTCAATGATTTGTCTAGTTCAGTCGTCTTTCACAACCGTCCTTCGTTGAGGCAGCCCTACTCGCTTCGTGTGAGGGGCCTAGCTGAGCAAGTGGGTCTGTCTCTAGATGAACACTCTGTAATGGCTCCCGCGGCATATCTGCCACCGTGGCAGTGGCAGCTCATAGCATGTGATGATCCTTCGAGGAAGTTACGAAACACGCGCCTATTGCACATATTCGCACATACTTCCTCGAACTACAGCACAAGTACACCTGCCCAGAATATTTTACCGAAGCCTCAAAGTCAAACACCTCCGTGTCTTATGCAGCGGTTGGACCTTGCTTTTCAGATGCCGGCGTTCTGCACCCGAACACGAGTATCTTCACAGCAGAAGCATACGCGATATTTGCGGCCTTCAAACACATTAAACAATTAAAACTATCAAGTGCAGTCATATACACAGATTCCCTAAGCGTGGTAAAAGCTCTGAAAACTCTGAAAAAGCACAAAAACCCTATCCTTGTCTTGCTCTACTCACTTCTATGCACGGTCTATGCACTCAAACAGCATGTCGTAGTATGTTGGGTGCCAGGCCACCGCGAGATCCAAGGAAATGTGCTGGGGGGACCAAACTGCTCCGTCCGCCCACGAAAGCGCTACAGATACATTCATAGCTATACCTGCACTAGACCTGAAACCGTTCCTGAAAAGAAAGCTCCGGGCCTTCTGGCAGAGCTCATGGGATATGCACACACAAAATAAGCTGCACGTTATCAAGCCGTATCTAGGCGATTGGCCGCCAGTATCGAAGTCACGCCGCACACAAGTTACACTAACCAGATTACGAATAGGACACACACATACCACACATGCATATCTTCTCTCCGGTGATGACCCACCCAGGTGTGAGAGATGTGGAGAACCGCTTACCGTTCTCCACATCCTGATCCAGTGCAATGAATTAGACACTCTCAGAAAAAGCACTTTTCATTGCCCTACCAACAGCAATTCCCAATGCATCCTGCCATGTTCATCGGTAAGGATCGGGTTTTTAAATATGAATCATTATTCGCGTTTTTAAAGGATATTCATGGTTTTCACGTGATCTACCCAGGCAACGCGCAGCGCGACCTCTGAACAGAGGTCGCCGCTGCGGTAGTTACGTTACAAAAAGCACCTGCCTCGCTGCCCTTAGGCACAAGGGCGTTGACGAGGTATCTGTGCTGATGCCATATATCTCCATCATAGTGTTATCACGAGCAGCTCCATCCATTCCCGTTACACACATTTTACGTCACTCTCATGATTTTAATAGTTATATGTTTTACCCGCCTTTAGCGCGAGGATTTTTAGGCCCCTATACAGCCGCGTAACATTATCATAACTCACATCCCTTTCATACCATTGCAAATCACGGACCTCTGTTACTCTTTTACCGTTTTTCATGGCGCTCTTGGGCCAAGCATGGCCCTTGCGCCATTAAAATCTACATAACAACAACACATGCAAGCAAGATCAAGGAATGGGGTCAACCTGGGCGACAGACACCACCTGCCTAGCCATTGCTAAGCAGCCTCACTATGCTCTCGGCCATGACTCTGATGACTGTGGTAGTGCTTGACGGCCTTCATATTACTACAGTGTTCTGGTTCGCATAATTGGTGCTTCCCTACTTGATGAAAGTGGCCGGACGCCGGAAGCGGGAGGCACGCGGGAGGGACGGACATAGCCCCGAGCATAAGATGCTTCGCATATAAAACGGCAAAAGTGGCCCAATACTAGCTGGTGAAAGCCAACGGCTCAGCTGACATAGGCTGAAGAACGCCAAAACCGGCCCAATATTTGCCGATGAAAGTCATTGGCTCAGCCGATAT
Source organism: Rhipicephalus appendiculatus (assembly GCA_030522465.1). NCBI lineage: Eukaryota > Metazoa > Arthropoda > Arachnida > Ixodida > Ixodidae > Rhipicephalus > Rhipicephalus appendiculatus. The sequence continues at coordinate 15,128 of JALIZH010014927.1, read as the reverse complement.
CGCTGGGACAGCGGCAAACCAAGGCCAATATTGCCGGTGTAAAGCCCATATTGGATGAAGGGCGGCAAAACCGGCCCAGTATTGCCGGCCAAGTTCAACGGCTCGGCCAATAATGGCTCACTGCCGGCAACATTGGGCCGAGACTGGGCCTCGCATAGCCTGCGTAAAACCAATATCGACCCTACGTTGTGTGCTGCCTGGGTAGAAGGGTGGTCGATGCATCTCGGGCAGTGAACATGCCTGTGACCCTGCCCAACTGTCTTCAAGCCAGCGTGCTCACGAGTGCTCCTCGCAACCAGAAGACCTGTCGGTGCGCGCGACGCTTTCTCGCGCCGACTTTCACGTGGACTTTGGGGGCCCTAGTCTTAGGTCATGTCGTCGATCAAGTGCAGCGGTGTCCACAGGCGGCGGTGTCACGGTGCACAAACATTCTTTAGGGACATTTACGTCACACGCGTTGTCTTCTTTCGTAGAGCTTGTGTGGCTGTTTCTCTTAAGTTTTTTTTTTTTCATGTGTAGGTTGAAGGTTGTGGGCATGTGGACGTGCTGTCACCTCCTGTAAAGTCTTTTTCCCCTCATGGTACGCGCACAATGTAGGAAGCGCAGCTAGTTGCCACCACGAAACATGACGCTATCTTCATGCAGTGGCGGCAGCAGCGCCGCCTGGGGCGTTAGATTACGCGTTCCCATTGAGGAGGATCCCTCGGTCTCTTTGGGGTTTGACATCGTTCGTGCAGCGATGTCTCGCCGGCCAGTCCCTGGCGACGATTACGCGGCGCGCATTCTACGGACTCGCGTGGTGAGTCGAACGTCGGCGACACCACATTCGCAGTACATTGTAAGTGTTGTGTTGTTCTGTTTGCATTATCGTGCCTGTGTGTTGTATTTGCTTCATGTATCTAGTTGGCTAGCGTGTTACTTGTTATGTGTAAATCTGTCTGGTGAGCTTGCCGTTGTAAAAGCGTTAATCTATGCACATGGGACCGTTGTTCGATGGCGTGACTGTCTCCGTATGTTCCATGAGAGCGGTTCTTTCGATCCCATAATGAATGTAAAAATCTTGTCTCAAGACTGTATTCTATGTCATAAAACGAAATAACTATGCTGGGAAATGCGCCTTTCAACATTGCCTAAGATTTTTTTTATTGAAGGAAGAGCTGGCTCGCGAAAGTAAGCATTAAAATATGATGCCATCCACGGATTCTGTTAAATCTAGCTGTTCGCAAGGGATCGCTATAAAAATGACCGGCTATCTTGCCGAGTTTCCCGTGTGCTTTTTTTATTTATATAAAAAAGAACAGCTTGTGACTTAACTTTCTTTATCATGAAGTTGCCAAAGGAGACAGTTGGCGTTAGTTTTTGTTGGAAGAAACTTCAAATTTCCGGAATTACTGTAACACCTTGTGGCGAAAAACAAAAAGGATTCTCTATTAAGGTGTGCCTCAGAAGTTTGGCGCACATGCATTTGCCTGCGCACCCATTTTTTATGCTCATCACACCGCAGGGCACTGCTTTTAGAAGCAGTTATGCGGGGCTGCCATTGTTCTTTTAAAGCACATATACTATTTATAGAAAAGACCACATTATAACCAGGAAGCACTCAATACATAATAATTATCATTCTCAAGGTAAAAAAGGAAGACTAGCTTATCTTCACCCAACTATAAGATATGCTAAAGTTAAGAACAGGTGGGGTTTAATAACATTGTAATTGATGTAACACAAGGCATTCTCCTAGCGTTCAGAAAAAACAGGTTAGGTGATAGCCTTAGAAGAAAAAATAAGAGAAATAATAATATTTGTGAGGACGCAATTGGTGCAGCTTGAGAGATTATAAAAATGAAAGATTTGAGAGTGAACGTTAGACCCCTGTGGTAAAAACCCAGATAATTTCCTCGCTGTATGTGCTTCAGAGACGTACTTTGCAGAAATGTGAACATAGAAGTCAGTGTATCGGTACCTACTGCGGTGGCATAAGGTCGTCAGCATTTTATCCAGTACCTAACAATAACTACCTCGATGAAAAAGGGCTGAATGCTCAATAGCCGTTCTACCTGGAGGTAATGAGAATTCATCGTTCTTGGTTTGCTCATGCAATAGTTCAGTGAAGCGCAAATAAACATTCGTTAAAGCAGAAAGTAGCAGAAAAGAGGCCGCGATTGCCCAAGATTCTTGATGTCATCGCGAAACGCCTACATTTGATTAAGGGAATTGCTATAAACAGGTTTCAGTAGCGGTTATGCAGTGCTGCTTTGTACCCGTCTGTGAAAAATAGTAGTCAATGACTCGACGTTGGCGAATTATTTTTTTCACATGCAAGCACTTGACATCTTCCACTGATCATCAAATGAATGCACGGGTGCAACCGTGCTTTACTGTTTTCAGTTTTAAAACATTTCTGGGAGAGAATCATCTTGATGCATCTGGTCAGAGACTCATCATGTCACATTCGTCTCGCCGTCTTTGACAAATCATTATTGGTGGCAGAAAACGGAAACGCCGCAGGGCACAGCTTTTAGAAGCACTCACGCGGGGCTGCCGCTGCTCTTTTAAAGTACCTATTCTACTATTTATAGACAAGACTACATTTTAACCAGGAAGCACTCAATACATAATAATCACCATTCTCGAGCTAGTTGGTTTCGCAGCATTATGAAAATTTTGCGCACAAAACACGAAGACACAACGAAGTTCTGGCGAACTTTTCGTGTGTCTTCGTGTTGTGCGCGCAAGATTTTCATAATGCATTATTGGTGGCTCTAGAAGGCTTGTTTTTATGTTTCTATAAGTCTCTAATAACGTTAGTTACTGCCCTGAGAGCACATAGACGAAAAGAGATACGATAATATGCAATGATCGCTCAGATTCACACTCCTGTTTACACTTTGCTTAACCTAAACAGAATGAGTGCTCAGCGATGATATATGACTTCCATTTCTTCGTTTTTTCAGCACCTTGCTGCTATCACAACGATACCGACCGTAAGTGAAAACCTATTATCGAATGGTTTTAAATGAGCAAACGCTTGATGCCATCATTTATCAATGTGTTTATTATTTAGACATTTTCTCTCGAGTGAATTAACTAGGTTCCTTTTTCGCCAACATTACGCACAAATTTTTAACGGCCTGCACAACTCATTAGCGTATTCTGAACTTGCTGAATTTTTGCTACTTCTACAGGATTAGAGAAGTCAGACTTGCATCGGCGTTTGAAACTTGGTATGTATTCCTCGTTACCTTGTGTCTCTTCTCCTTTCTTTGTCCCCGCCGTTAGTGCGCGCGCTCCGGTAGCGAAGAAACATACCTGTACATCATGCGTCAATTTTCTTTCACTGAAGAATAATTTATGGACATAAACTGTTTTGTACACACACGATCTGGATGACTGCGAATATAGCCCCTTCAGTCTCGATGCATCAAATTCGCATGGCATAATTCCAAGGCACTCAGTGTTACATTCCAAGAAAGAAAATGAAGGAGTGTGTTGTTTTATGTGAGTTTCAGTGATTAAAGTAAATTAGCGTGTAAACAATTATCTAATTATTCTGCAATCAGTCAGCTTCAATACTTGCATAAAACGAATCAAGTATTGGGCCCGAAATGCACGCACAGGTTTTTTGTTGTATTCGTTTCGAGCTGAGAAAAAAAATACTCTTGGCGCTGCTCCGGGAACGCGGCACGTCTAACGATCGTCGGATATGGTAGTGTCTCCAGCAAAGTGATCCTCAGCAGCAATACGCAGCACTATGAAGTTAAATGATCGCTAAATGTCCACTCAGGAAGCCTGTAGGGATGTGCACACTGAGTTTCAGGCCATTGGAAGAAACAGGCGCCGTGTGACGTGCCTCCGAATTTCGCGTACACAATTGTGTACGCCGTGACTGAAGGGTATAGGAATATTTCTTATTGGCAGTGTGAAAAAACGTTCACACACTGCACCGCTGCTGGATAAAAACCTGTATGTACGTTCGCGGAGTTTATGTGCATGACGCTTCAGAAAAAAAAGCCAACAAATGCGTAATTATGCCAGTCCCAGAAAAAGCACTGATTGCCATCAGCATTCTTAATAATAAAAAATCCTTAAACCATATTTCAACCAATATGTAAGCGCTGAAGCAAATAAACTCGCAGAATGCATTATTGTGGTCTGCTCCTACATGCAAACGCCCACGAGTACAAAAAAAAGAAATAGAGAAAAAGAAAGGAATTTTAGTGCAGCTGCAACCTCATGTGGGCATCTATGAAACAAAATGAGTTGCAGGCAGGATACAATTTTTCCCAGGCTCACTTTGACATGGTATCTCAATAAAGTATCGATTGAATGAAAAAGAGTGCAATGTAATGTTCTCTCCTCCCTTTCTTTTTTTAGAACCAGATCCGTACTACTGCTCTTGTAAGTACACCTCAGTTGTCGCCCAATGCTGGTTTTCTTAATTATAATACTTCGTCAACATTGATGTAAAGAGCTCAAACGTGAGACTGTACCTTATTCATTCACCTCTGACGGCTCGACGGCAAAAGCTATACTCATATTTTCTTATTAACGCGATAGCGTTAAAGAGCTCGTTTCGCAGAAATTGCGGCGTCGGCGTCGTTGGTTGTGAGCGAAAAATCATCATCTTGGCCGTGCCCGAAAAATCCAGAAAGATGCAAATAAAATAAATAATAAAAATGTTCGGGTCCGAGTGAGGATCGAACCCGGGTCGTCTGCGTGGCAAGCAGGTGTTCTATCACACAGCCATGCCTCTGCTTGGAAATGCAGTGAAAATAACTTTCATGCTTCGCAAACGCATGCATCTTTTATATAGGCGTCGCAATATAACATGTAATATCCCAGGAATATTGCGTGGTGCAAGCGTACATTGCCATCGGGCGTCAGAATATGTGACTATCATAACGATTTCATAGTTTAAAGCCAGCCACCCATTACAAACGGCACACACCTTACTGCGCGTATTCTCTTAACACCACGTAGTGGGTGCATAGCAAGTTCGAAATCATTTCCCACATTTGCCGCGCATAATTGATCCTGGTTTAAAGCATGCTACCCATTACATAGTATGCACTAAGTGATTGAAGTACGCACTAGGGACAGGATATCGCTATCGCGTTCAACTCTTAAAGGCGAAGATTGAGGGTCCGTCAATTTTTTTCTTCTCAGTCGATAGTATTAATCTTATCCTTCCCTCAGAAAATTTCTGCACTAAACGTGCCTTTGAGCTGCCTCAAGAATCGGAAGCATTGCAAGGTTTCTTCTCGCTCGCACAGTTTTCCATGGCCTCCAGGACCGGCAGACCTTTGACCAAGCAACACTGCCCGAAGTTGACATCAGCATGGGACGTCAAAAATAGCCTAAAATTTATTTGGCTACATTTCACGTCATGATAGTGTCTCTGCATGACTTTCTCAATGGCGTGATATTAAAATGATGCCACGTGATACTCGGTGCACCGATGCCATACACGCGTTCGCTTGAGTATCCGAGACTGTTAATTAACTTTTGTGACTTCGTTTTATTTGTCCTATCAAACGCGTTCACTATGCTGTCATGAAACACTCGTGATGTATCGTCAGGTCTCCCCAAATCATGAATATTTATTGAATAATGAGACATATAAGGTTTTACCGTGATTGGTAAGAATATCTTCTCATTGGAGAGACACGTCCCAATTTTTTATGGCTATACATTTAGTCTTTTTTTTTGCGCTTTGCTATGCGTGTCAAAAATGAAAAAAAAACTACTCGGATTTGTACTAAACGGTTTCTTTGAATCGTTCCTTCGCGAATGTGTTCATTTTCAGACTTATCTGATCATTTACACCGTAGAAACCTTTTAACAGTGGAGCTCTTTAAGCTTGCGGTTATTGAGCTTCTCCTAGGGCGTGCAGCTCAATAACTCGGGGGCGCGCTCTTCATTTCTCCTCTTCATCTTCTGCTTTGCTTCCGGAATACGTGCCCCAGGTGCGTGCAATCTTGGTGCGCTGATTTGTTCGGCGTGAGATGAAATAAATCGGATGGGCATGAGAACGAGTACAAGGATACAGAAAGAGAGAGATATATAAGAAAGAATTTGAGAGTAAGAGAAACAGAGAAATAAAGAGAGCAACTGAACAAAAGGTGAATGAAAAACAGTTCAAAATGGAAATGAAAAAAGAAAAAAAAGATAGAAAGAAATGGCTCAAAAGAGATTGAAAAAAAAAGTAAGTGGCACTGGGGAAGAAATACAGAAACACTGCATTATATATAAAAAATAGAAGCGGAGAAAGATGGAAATAAAAAGAAAGGGAAAGCGATAAAAAAAACAGAAAGAGAGGAAGAAAGAAAAAGGTAGTAAGAGCGAGAACTCAAGGAAAATATAGAAGTAGAAAAAAATGGAGACATAAAAAAGACTGAGAACAACACAGAGAAAGAGAAAGAATTAGAATAACAACAAAGCAAACAATAAAGAGAAACGAGGATCGCCGCCCAGCTTCGATGTTGCTCCAGGCTAGGCACCGCTAGTACGAAGCTGCGTGATTATATTGCGGTAGCAATTTATGGACACGCTCGGCTGGTTTTCGCCGTCGGCGTTGGCGTCCCCGTCTCCGTCATGTCCGGCGTATGTATATGTATCTATATATTTAAAAAGCCACAAAGAAAAATAATTCAGAAAAAATGTCTCCGACGCGCGGCTTCGAACGAGGGACCTCTCGCTCTGCAGCGCGTGACGCTAACTGCTGAGCCTCGAAAGCGCACGTCCTTCAACGTTCAAACGGCGAGCTATTTATATACAGCGAGTTTTCAGCGTGTTTTCAGCATTACCAGCGAGATGGCGCAAAGGGCGCAAGAGAATCGACATATGGGCTGGTTGGTTGATATGCATAGTATAGCTGTTTAAGCGCACTCCACCTCTTCTGTTCCTTTCTCGTCTTTTGTATTCGTTGGAGTGCGCTTAAACAACAGCTATACCATGCAAAGGGCGTGCTCGGCGGGGTCTCAGCTCGGCGCCTCGCTCGTCGCGACGCCTGCGCTCATGCGCTTATCTCCCTCGCGCACTTTGCCCCGTGGAGGGTAGACGTCTGTGCGCGCGCGCCCGCTTATCTCGCGGTGGGGGAGAACTGGGCTTTCGCCGGAACGATTGCGTTGTAGTTACCAAGCGTACGAAGGTCCCTACGCTCGCGGCAGTCCCTCCGTTCGCGAAAAGAACACGCTTTTCAAACACAGTGAAGTAACAACTGTGCCGCTTGTTAATTCGCGCTCGTCTGTAACTGAGAATACGCTTCGTGCGTCGTTTTTGTTTGAGCGGTGCGTTAAGTGTCGAGCTGTGAACGTTGTTAATTCTCTCTCGTCCTGTGCGTGTTGCTTTCCTGCGTCATGTGTCTGTTGCTATCGTATTCATTGCTTCGCCTTGTGGCGAAACTGCGTTTTTTTTTATTTTCGTTCTTTTTTGTCGCCTTCTGCGTATGCAGAATTGCGGAATAAAAGTGTCATTCTTACAATGGCAGCTGAACCTAGGTTGATTTTAGATTATTAGGGCATGGTCATTTTTTTTTGTTTAAAACAAGCTTACCGTATCTACTTTTACAGGAATAAATACAGGACTAATAAATCACGCCCGCACTATCAGTAAAAGATGCTACCGGCGTCATAACTTGCAACTCGTGCTCACTTTCCAGCTGCACCTGCCGGATTTATATTTATCTTAATTTTTTATGCCTACAGAATTGAAAGAAGCAACGTTTGCGTTTACTATAAAAAACATTCCTCATGGCAGACTCTGGAACAATCTTTTGGCAGCACAAATTAGGACGATATCCTTAGATGCCCCATGAAACTTCAAAATTCACCATCAGCGATGTCCCTTCGCGTCGGTGTCCGGCGTCAGCGGCATCTAGAAGAGTAATGCAAAATGTCATAGTAAGGTGATGACGTTACCATATGACGTCATTATGGCGTGAAAGATTAATAAATGTGTGACATAATGAGAGCACTGCACAACGTGACATTAAATGGCGTCATCACACGAAATTGCTACATCGTCAAAGGTGGGGTCATCATGAAGGGCGAGCAAAGTCGGCTGAGGTGCAAAGACCTTCTGGTAGAGGGCGTGGGAGGATTAATTACTCTAGAGTTACTGTATATGCTACCTTTAGGTAGCAGAGTTGCGCCACTGTTTTCAGGGCGCCGCTCGCTCCGCCTCCAGGGATTGCAGCGCCACTATTTGCCTAGAGTCATCACGTGGTCAGAAGTGGCTCCTCTGCGCTGCGGAGAAGCCAACCCTTTGCAGGCAATGCACTCTGCAGGTTCTGGCCGTCGAAGCCTAATGACCTCAGCACTGTTATTATTCATGCTGCTGCTTCTTCGATAATGCTTGTCGAGATATGTGTAATCTCAGGCGCATTATTTGGTGCAGTGTAGAACCAATGGTTGGTTTTGGGTTTTAACGTCTTCATATGAGAGATAGAAAAATTATATGATTCGTAGCATTCAATCTACCAATGAGAAAAGTTGCCGATGCGGCCGCCGACTGCCTGCTTTAGCGGTGCTAATCCTTTAGCTAGACATGCAATTTATCAGCCAGTCTTCCCAAATGACTTGTTTACCGTGCAGTACAGGACAATGTGCGGAGTTTACGTGAATTTTCTTTTAGAAAACCCACAAAAAATTTCTGATAACCAACGCTTATTTGTGCAGCGCTGAAAAACAAAATTGAACAGCTGTATTTGCTACAGCGAATGTTGAGCCCTCACCGAGGATGCCATGTTTCGATGGCCCGGCCATCGTGCTTGTAATCCTATAGCAGGCGGAACAGCACTCGCGTCGTCAACCATGAGTGTTTTGTTAGCGAAGAACATGAATGTTAAACAAGCGGTGACCGTTACATATCAGCAGCACACAGGTAAAATCACACGGAACGATCGCAGCCTTATTTACACTCACCTCTCATGCGATATCCAGTCGGCACGTAGCATTTCAATGACGTAGCAGCTCATTCCAATCGCGGATCACGTTTACCACAGCGCGAAGAACATTCAGTGCACCACAAGTGACAGCAACCGCAACCACGAAACGCGAACACATCCTCAACACACCGCAACGCCGTCCAGGGCTAGCTTGCCGCGCTTACGACGAGAACACCATGCCGCGCATGGATACAGCTTGGGCGCGTGCACATTTGTTTTTTTTTGTGTGCGTGTGTAGAAGCTTTCTTACATGTGCTTATTATTATGCCATATAAACGATATTACCTTACTCCTGCCGCAGTTTCCGTAGTTGTCATGACCGTTTACGCTAAAGTAAACTGTTAACAGTTGATTTCTTTAGCGGACTATTTGCTTACGCGCATGCTTACCGTTCGTTCGAGGCCACCCTTGCGCCAGAAAGTTCCATGGGAGTTAACGTTGCTGCTTATGGTCTAACAGTTCCTGCCTCATTTAGCAAACTGCACCCTCGTCTTGCAGTTAATCTCCCGCAGACTAACTCGTCGTTTCGGGGGGCGAAATGCAGCACTTACTCCCATTGCCCTTGCGGCTTAGAATGTAGGTCAATTGGTAAGAGCATCGGATGCGCAGTCAGAACGTTGCACGTTTCGTCCCTGCCGACAGCAAGATTCTTTTCCTCCCCATTGCTTTCTAGAAATGTATATCAGAATTACTGCAATACCCCTAAAGAGTACAGTTGACGTCCCCTAGGCGTTCCTTGGCTTCATTATCTGGTCATTTTCATTACGATGTACCAAACAAAAGAAACGAGTGCTTGAAATTCCCTACCTTTATTAGCAAGGCCCCGTAGCTTATGGCAGATGTAGCAAGAAATTTGTAAACTTAGACTTTGACAGAATAATTACGTTTGTAACAAGTGAATTTACATAGTCAGCTATATTGTTACATCAATGTATTTGTTGCATTAAGTAGAGTACTTTCTGTAAGCGATGTTATTGTTACAGATGCACCGACCTACTTCATTTATGTGGATGACAGCGTGAAAGGAAATGTGCCAACTAATTGCATACAGAAATACAATGACCTGCAAAGTGGTAAACAAACAAGACTAGTCTCTTCATGAAAATACATTACGTGACGTGTCCGAAGCGGAGACCAGTTAGTAGAGTGACACAGCGTTGCCTTGGCTGAAAGTTTAGTAGATTAATTATTGTACTGTAGTTCTTACTTGCAGTTTCTCTAATAAACCACTGGTCGTAGAAAGCAAAAAAAACGTGTGTCCGCTTTTTTGTGCCAAAAAAGTAATGAAAGTCCAACGAATAAATGAATGCAGTATGCAACGCTGGTTATACATCTCATGTTGCAAACTAAATATCAGCACAGTTTTCACAGCCCTGCGAAGATACATGAAATGCACTGCATGCAAAATAGTTAGTAAATGCGACTCTCAGAATGCGCTTCGTCAGTGAGAATTTTCCCACAAATACGTAAAGCTCTGCCTCGGTGAAGCGACCTAGAAATCCTGGCATGTTGTGAAGCTTGTTGGCACGCCAGCGAGGATCCGCTAGAGGCGCACGCAAGAACTGGTAAATGAGAACGCGAAAGTTTTGCATGTGGTATATTTTTTCAGGCACAATAATGTGACGTGTACCGACTGTTTCGGCTCAAAAAAGTATTCTCATCATCAACTCAGTCGGTATGAACGGTCTAACTTGCGCACTGGAAACCTTCATCAAGCAACTCACAAGGCTCCACTGGGGTTTTCACTGATGGTGGTGAATCAACCTTTATTAAGCTCAACTATGTTGGTGGTGCACGCAGGTGCCAGACGGGGTGGTTGCCTAGTTACGGGACCCATATGTTCCCAGCAGGTCCGCACTAATCTTTTTTGCTCCTAAGATGGGTTTAACATTTTTTTGTAGGTTCCACACCCCCCACCCGCTTACTGGTGGGGGTGTGGGACGCGGGGGGCCGCTCCGTAGAGTAGAGGATTCCTACCCTACTAAAACGTTCCGTATGTTTTCCGTAAGAAAACATACGGATTCCGCATATTTGCCATATGGAATATACGGATTTCTTACGGATTTATACGGAAGCTTACGGAAATTGTAAGGAAAATATGGAGACTGACATATGGCGCATAAGGAATTCCGTACGGGTATACGGATTTAGTCGTAAGGAACTTACGGAGTCCGTATCTAATATATGAAAAAGTCCATAAAGCGATACGGAATATACGGAAAGTATGATACGGAACAAGCGGAAACCGCACAGGCCCGTAGCCAGGAATTTTTTCGGGGGGGGCAAGGCGGGGGGTTGGGGGGGGCACTTGATGAAGGCCTTGAAAGACACTTATTTTTATTATTTGTCCTTGTTAAAACACCCCACTCCATCCGAATTTCGGAGGGGGGGGGGGGCTAGGGCACCCCCCTTCCCTTGAAATGGGCACCCCCCCCCTTCGAAATGGGGGGACCTAGGGCACCCCCACCCTGAAAAGCCAGGGGGGGGCCTGGGGTACCCCCCCCCTGGCTACGGGCCTACCGTACGGGCACAAGGTTAGAACCAGGCCCGTAGCCAGAAATTTTTTTTCGGGGGGGGGAGCCCACCTGTTCAAAACCTTGAAAACCACCTATTGTCATTATTTATTCTCGGTAAAACACCCCCCTCCATCCGAATTTCTGGGAAGGAAGGCCCGGGCCCCTAGCCCCCTCCCCCCCGCTACGGGCCTGGTTAGAACAAACGCAATCCACATCTGCTCTTTGGAAATTCCCATGTATCAGCAAAAAGTACATGGATATAGCATTGTGTTCTACACAAGGAAGACATGTGCACATGGGCGCACAGCAGGGGCGAAGGCAGAAATGTTTTGTCGGGGGGGGCACCTCTTTGATCAGAAGGAGGGGACGGGCAGGCAAATGGTCGTTTTGCGCCGTTTGCCATGGTGAAAAAAAAAATTGGGGTGGGAGGCACAGGCCTAGTGTGCCACCCCTGGCTACGCCACTGGTGCACAGGTAGAACGAGCAGGAGCTAGGCGTGCACACGAAGAGAGGGGGGGTGACCGCCCCCTGTAGACACCAAAGAGGGGGTTGTGCAAAATCTGCCTCATATACTTTGATTTAGTAGGCGAGGGGCGGTGCGACGAACCTTCGCTCCCCCACCACCGTCGGCGAAAAAATTCGACCTCACTCAGACTCACTCAAGAAATATGTTTTGCTCTGAGGAATCACTCAGACTCATACTCGCCAAAATTTTCCTCAACTGGAATCACTCGGACTCAGACTCACTGTAATTTTACTCGACCGGACTCACTCGGACTCAAGCTCACGGAGATATTACTCAGCCGGACTCACTCAGACTCACGGCTTCACCGAAATCTGAGTGAGTCGACTCATGAGTCCGTTAGCGTAAAATTAGCCTTTTCAATCTTGGTGTCAATGCTCTTTTAATGCCAATACCTCACGTAATTGGTGCTCTACAATACGCCTTTATATCTTGTACCTTCAAATACGAGTTATCAGTGGCTTAAATCCAGTAAGGTCAATTCTATGAAATACTCGTGTCGCACGAAATCTCTATCAAGAAGTTCCCCTGAAAGAGTTTGCAGGTAAAGGTCATGGCGCCCCCCTCTCCTAACTCACACCTCGGTTAAAAAATATGAGGTAGCCCATCATTGAAATATCTGTGAAAAGATTTGAGTACGAAAAATAAGCGGGTATAACGCTGATAGTAAAGCTAAAGCCGAGTAGATAGGACCATAGGTCGGCAATTAATGGTGGAGCTCACTCAGACTCACTCATGAAATATATTCCGCGCTTAGGGCTCACTCGAACTCATATTCAACAATATTCACCTCAACCGAACTCACTCGGACACAGACTCACGAAAATTTTCCTCAAGCATACTCACTCCGACTCAAACACACCAAAATATTACTCACCTGACTTCACTCAGACTCACTCAGACTCAGGCTCACGGCCCACTCTTGGATTGAGTGAGTGTGAGTGAGTCGTCTCATGAGTGAGTTTGCCGACATATCCCCCCCCCCCTGATAGTGAACCACGCTCATCTGTGAGTGGAACCAATATGTGGGATGCACATGTGCGTTCATGCGTATCACACATGTGTACAGCAGTGGTAAAATCTTCTTGAGCGCACAAGCTTATATATGACATATGCAGAATATTTATTCATTTATTTATTTATCACTACTGCAGTGTTCAAAGATCATGATTATTAGGGTGATGTATAGGTTACAAGATAAACAGACATTCACCCATTCTCAGACTCATGCCTACTCACACCTGATGACTATTCACTCATGTTCATACTCTCACACATCTACTCACATTCCTCGTCACTCACTCGTATACACACTATCACACTTGGGAATACTCACTCACTTTCATACTCAGACTCACACTCATCGATAGTCACTCACTTTCCTACTGCATGCCTACTCACCCTCCATGTGAATGAGTGTGAGTGTGAGCCTTTCAAATGAGTGTGAGTGTGTGTACTCATGAGTGAGTACTACGCTCAAACTGCAGTTACATCTTCTGTAGGTAAGAGACCTATATACATAGACCTGGCAGCAAATGATTCAGTTCAACAAAAATGAGATTTGTATTGAAAATATTTGTCCACGTTCATGGATTGGCTACAGAGAAGCTTTAGAAGGTGGGCTGTGGTAACATATTCTAAAGTGAATGAAATTATTTAGGTCCAGTTAAGCACAGCATGAACTTACTGGTTTAACCCTCGTAGTCGGTCATTCGCACTGACAACAAACATTCTCTTTGACATGAAATGACTTCATGAAAACTGTCTTTCTTTTGTCGTAATTGGGTGTTTTTGAACTTTCTTGTATGCTCAGTATTAAACCAACAACGACTTGTATCAAGAAAGACCCGGTGGCCTGCAGGCTTTGTTAATTGGAAAGTTTCACATTGAACGAGCGCTTTCCCTTAAGCAAGGCGAGGCAGTACTTTCTCTATTAATATACGTCGAGAGCATACTCAGTTGCCTTAATATGTCACTTGCACAAATTAAACTTCTGCCTGAAGGACCACATTAAATATATCTCAGAGATCACAATTTGGGTTTAAAGGGACCGACAACCAATTTTTATAGTGCCTACTTTTTTTAGCGCAACGGACCGGTCAGTGAGTCTAATCACGGAATGGTAAAGTGAAAAAACGCCGTGAAACATTTGTAATCAAAATTTTTCTATCTGCAGCGAATATGCAGTCGTATACTCACATGCTGCAAACAGTGAGCGCGAGAGCCGTTCGTGTTCGGGCGCGCTGGTTTACTGCGCATGCGTGCACTCCGCGCGCATGGGCCGCGGCTCGACTTGGTCCACTGAGGCGGCGACAGCAGCGCCGCTTCTAACCGTGCAACTCCTTTTACGTCGTAAGCAGCACAGAATTGGAGCGGGCCTGGATAATAATATACATATTTTAATTTTGAGGACTGGCGCCCATGACGGCATCAGCCTACGCGACTAGGTACAGTAAAGTGATAGACTCCATATTCCATAATCCAGCTTCAAGGCTTTTCCGCTAGGCTGCGCGACATGACGGTTTTTGTCACTTTTAAGCACGATTTAAAAGTATAAATCATAGTCACAAAGCGAAGTGAATGCTGGAATATGTCACTATATTTCATGGTCTTGTCATTTCTACTAGAATCTAATCACACGTTCTGGCCAGTTGTCGGTCCCTTTAACAGGTGTAAGTGGTTCTTAAACTAGTGGTACTACCTGCGTGGCCTGTATATATTGCAATTTGAACTTTTCTGAGGCACTGGTCTTGATAACATACATTTTTTTTACATAATTTGCTGTGCGGATGCACGATGTCGTAGGTACGAAAACTTTAAGAAACAGATGCATGCAGTTTTTGTTAAAGAGCTTCACTCTCTCCCATTTGGTTGTACATAAGGGTTTCAGAGGACACATGTGTCTACATAATTCAGCCACAAAGGAAGTACTGATGTATTCAAATCGGTAAAGAGAAAGCTCACTGCCTGATTAAGAGGTGACAATGTTGCACTTCTGATCCTACTACTGTAACACCTTCATCATCAGGTTAAACAGCTAAATAAGTGCTTAATTTTGTTATATCGTACGTGCTAATAAGTGTGGATGCTGTTCAAATCTCCAGTGATCAATATTACATACGCATTGTCGTACAGAAGCTCACTG
>JALIZH010014926.1:0-87834 GCA_030522465.1 Rhipicephalus appendiculatus | reverse complement strand
ATATAAATATGCATACGTGACGCAGGTGTGGAAGAACAGCTCGTAGTTCGAAGCCCTGACGCCAGAGGAGATGCGCTCCCATCCTAGAAGACGTCCAGGCTGAACGCGCCGAGCGAAGTGTTAAAAAACCTGGAATGTACAAACTCCACTCGCCAGCTGTATAGTTACCGCAGCCGCCGCGGAAGGCTGGCATGAGTCGCGTTTTCGAAGAGAGAGTAGATAGGTCCGCTCGTACTCTACGAATTCTAAAAAATGTGGCGGTCGATTCGCGAGGCAAATTTAAAGGTGATGTACCAGACCCTTTTAACATTTCTAAAGGACCCTGGTACACTTTTTTCGGTAACCATCGACTTGATTTAATGAATGAAGCATGAAAAGTAAGAGCGGACTATTTTTTCTCTCTCTCGAACGCATGGCTTACTTGCATCAACGCGCCACGCAGCGCGCGGAAAAAGCCGGTAAACCGATTCCGTGGGTTATATAAACCGCCAAGCCCGCGCAGCTGCTCAGTCGGCTCTAGGTCACACCGCCGTACGGCTGTCCCTCGGTTGCTCTGGTCCTATAGTGCCCGAAGGACGACGGTTGTCCGCGGGCTCCTCCTGGTCAGCCTACCGCAGCTTCCCGTCGCTTGATCCTTCGTGGTCATTGCCCGAGATGTGCGCCGCCGTTGAAGCAGGGGTGAAGGATCCCGCTGTCAACGGTGCCGACAAGAAGGACAACATGCTCACCGCGTCGTTCGAGGCGCCACAGCTCTTCATCGAAGATGGCCGACAGCGGGACTTCGCGCCGGGCGCCGCGGCCAGGGCCATGCCGGGACTAACGGAACACCGGAAGACGCCAGTTCTGTGACGTCGTTTTCCGCGCCACTGACGACGTGGAAATTTGGGCGCATCGCTTCGTGATGTCTGACAAGTGCCGTCAATTGTGACACTTTTATCTCCTATGGACACTGCCTTAGTGCGCTACTAGTGTCGGTTGGACATTTCGTCTCGGAATGCTTCAGTCACTGCTCATGGTAGTTGCTAGCCGTCGTCTTACCAAGTGCAATTCCTCCGTGACGGCCGCCGATCCGCCACTGTACATATGCAGGCGGAGAATTCTGAGTGACCCTATGTCTTAGGGTTCGTTGCTGGGAGTTCGTTACGCGGCGTTCTTAACCCACTTCTCGCCTTGTGTATGACGAGCTCCGGCTATCTTAGAGTGCGTGCAGGTCCACTGTTTGTTGCTGGTTGGACGTTCCGTCTGGAATGTGCAACCAGATAGCTTCGGTGGTGACGGTACGAGGTCTGAAGAATGCTTGCCATGGAGAGTTGCCTGAACTCTTTTTTTCTGAGCATATAAAGTCGACGTGAGATGTTTCCCTGCAATTTGTGGCTGTATTCGGTCGAACGGCACAGTACATGTCGTTAACGCGTTTTAGAGCAGGTCGAAGATTTAAATTCGGCGCTGCCTGCTGAAGCGGCGTCAGTATTCAGCGTTTTCTTGTGTCGAAGTCCAGAACTGATTGACACTTAGTGTGCACCCTATTCTCAATGGCTTTGTCTTTTCTTCCTTTGTTTACCTGCAGATATTCAGGCTGGTACAGGCTCTTCACTCTTGCCAAAGAGAGCATGGCTCCCGAGCAAAGGAAAGAGGTGGGGTGCCCGCCCATCCGAGCTGAGATCAAGGACTTAGAAGGTGACATGATCGAGCTGCTGGTCGACTTCGCCTACCATATACCACTCCACGAGCCTATCGGCGCGCACAGCATCGTCAAGGTGCTCGAACTCGCCGAGAAACTGAAGGTCAGTCGCAAGCTGTGCATGAGCTCGAGATTGGATTTTTTGAGACATCGTTCATTGGTGAAAACATTGACGGACGCCTATCAAGGTGCGAACACGGCATCTGCAGCCTTGGTCAGTGTCCATGTTTCCTCCTTACCAGACGGGATTTCATCAGACCCTCATCAAACTTCGTTCAGAGGTTGCGCGCACAGTAGCACTCCTGGAAGCAAGCTTAATCCCTAGCCTATTTCGCGCACATCTCCGGTTATACTAATAGATAGGTGACTGGTTCGTTTCGGCCCCGCAGCACTGTTTCTAGTCCCATCGAACGCCTTTGACAGCCCGGATCTAACAGCTTGGTCCCCCCAGTCTCGACCTTGTGACTAACCGAGAGGGTGAATGGCCCGTTGACTCCCAGCGGGACATCCGGGCTCTGAAAGGCCCGGATGGGAGTACAAAACAGTGCTGCGGGGCCGAAACGAACAATTAGCCGGAAGTATGCACTTGAATAGCTAATCTCCGGCCAATCACAGTTGCTTCCATATCAAGTCTCTAACGTAAAGCCATTTAATTAACCTGGCACTCGCGTCCTCCGCCTAAAGGAACTTCCGTGACAGCAATGTGGTGGTAATTTAGTAGTAATGTAGTAATGTGGGGTACTAGTAGGGTGGTAGTAGCCGAACTATGTATTAGATGTGAAGCATCTTATGGCGAAGCTTAATCCGGTGGTGGTGGTGGTGGTGGTGGTGGTGTGCCGCGTGCCCACCCTTACTGCGCATGCGCAAACCCTTTAAAAAATAAAAATAAAAAAGTTTCCTCACCCCCTCTCTCTCCTCCTAGGCATCCCTCCCCGCGGCAACCACACCCTCACTGCGCATGCGCCTCCCCCTCCTCTCTCTCCTCTAGGCACTCTGCCCGCGGCGTCTACACTCCCACTGCGCATGCACGTCCCCCCCTCTCTCCTCTCCTACGCTCCCCCCTCTCTCCTCTACGCATCCCGGCCCACGGCGATCACACTCCCACTGCGCATGCGTGTCACCCCCCTTTCTCCTCTCCTACGCTCCCCCCCTCTCTCGCTTCGCGACGCCGACGCAGACAGCGTCTGCTAGCGAGTTTCTTGGTTGAAAAAACCGACTGCACGCGCTGCACAACCGTAACTGGCCAGCCCGTATATATGGCAATGGATCTTGACCTCCAAGGTGGTGCCGGTGGGAGATTTCTCCTGTGCGTTGTTGAACAATAAAAATTCGCAGCGTGCGCGTTAACTAAAAGCGGAGTGGGGGGTCTCTGTGTCCAGTCGGAATCTTCTGTCTCTCATTGCCCATTACCAGTGATTGGCATGTTCCAGTAGGAAACACTGCTCCATCACTGCCTGCTTTGCGCCTCCCCAGTTTTTTCTCCTGCGCAACGGTGCGATGAGCGCCAGCGTCAACGCCGCCGAAAGTGTAAGCGCTAGCGCCCGCTGCTTCACATCTACACATGGTTCCCTGTAGCGGGAAATGGTGTAATTTTTTTTGATAGCTAACGCTTCTGTTACTAGGGGATATAGGCAGTGCAGCACAAAGCTAAAAGACGTACAGGACTTTAAAATATGGCCGACTTCTGTGTGCTTTATTAGGCAATAATGGAATACACATGTTTTCAAGCTCAAAAGCGCGTAATCTTCTTTTTTAGGCGTTTCTGACTTCGCAAAGTTTTCGAGCTTTTAGAAGTAGAAGAAAACGTTGGAACGTTGGCATGTGTTCTTTTTACTACGCAGCTGACACAGATTCGAGACCACTGCCTGAAGACCCTGAAGCAGGACCTCGAACCAGAGAACTGCATCCAAACTTACCACTTGGCCACCAACCGCGGATACGAGTACCTCGACGGGGAGGCCCTTCGCTACCTTGTTCGCAGCTTCGATTAGGTAGGATTTATTTTCACAGCCTCTGGCTCCTAGGGCCTTTCTATTCCCCCTTCCCTTATACAAAGTAGCATACAGTGTAGACACAATTTAAAACAAAACAAGCGATTTTCCGTGACGACTGTCCGAAAAAGTGCAGAAAAAGTGCCACTATCGAGCAGTCCCGGCTTTTATAACGATCCCTCTTGACTAGTAATCAGATCAAGTGACTGGTAATGTTATACTAATGTGGAGTAGTGGTAGCGTGGCTCTGTTGGCAACAGAAGGAACTGCAGTGCAAGGGTGGTTTCAAAAAACCACATAGGAATCGTCTAATGAAGCTTGCGTAACGGAAGTGTGCTAGTGCTTTTGGACATGCAGTTTACATCGACAACAAAGAATGCAGCATGGAACCCGAGTCACCCTAGAAATGTATCGCGATATTGTTTAAACAAAGTAGCCTGCACCGTGTTTGTCTCTGCTGTTGCCTTCGCCAAGCTAGCTCGCGAAGCTTCTCACGTGGCTGCCGTTGTCCGCTTAGGTGCCTGTTTAGCGTGCATGGCAACACGCCCATATAAATATCCATACGTGACGCAGGTGTGGAAGAACAGCTCGCAGTTCGAAGCCCTGACGCCAGAGGAGATGCGGTCCATCCTAGAAGACGACCGGCTGAACGCCGAGGGAAGTGGTGGAGACCTTGAAAGCCATCCTCAAGTGGCTCTCCGCCGACGCAGCCGCGAGGAAGGGATACCTCGCCAAGTTCCTGCCTCTCGTTCGCTTCGTACGGTGCAGCGTCAAGTGAGTGGCACGTTCGATGTCATAAGCCATGCGTTCATACGAGATAGCATGTTTGACTCATTGGCACCGCCATGTTTATAGCTGGGACCCAATTTCCCAGGAACCCTTGGATCGGCAATAAACGCTGCCGATTGGTAGGCGGGTCTCCTGACAACACGCAAACCAACATTGCTGGCTGCGAGCGTAGCACGTGGCCTGGAATGTACTCCACTCGCCAGCTGTATAGTTACCGCAGCCGCCGAGCAAGGCTGCTATGAGTCGCGTGTTCGAAGAGAGATAGAGATAGGTCCGCTCGTAGTTTACTGATTCTAAAAAAAATGTGGCGGTCGATTCGCGAGGCAAACCTGAAGGTGATGTACCAGGCCCCTTTAACATTTCTGTTAAAGGAGCCTGGTACAATTTTTTTTCGGTAACCATCGAATGACTTGATTTAATAGCTCCTGCCGCGCGCTGCTCAAACACAATAAATGAAGCATGAGGAGTAAGAGCGGACCTCAAGCACTTCACTATTTTTTAAATGCGAATGCATTTCATAGTCGGGCTATGTCAGGCATCCGGCTTTGTCCAGCGTTGTCCGCGGAGGAGGAGGATAGGTAGAGGAAGTAAGCGCCGGCAGGTGTTAGATGTGAAGCATCTTATGGCGAAGCTTAATCCGGTCGTGGTGGTGTGCGGCGTTACCACCCCCACTGCGCATGCGCAAACCCTTTAAAAAATAAAAATAAACAACCTCCTCTCTCCCCTTTAGGCATCCCTCCCCGCGGCAACGACACCCTCACTGCGCATGCGCCTCCCCTCCTCTCCCCCCTGCTACGCTCCCCCCTCTCTCCTCTAGGCATCCCTGCTCGCGGCGTCCACATTCCCATTGGGCATGCGCGTCCCACCTCTCTCTCCTCTCCAACGCTCCCCCCCTCTCTTCTCTCGGCATCTCTGCCCGCAGCATCCACACTCCCACTGCGCATGCGCGCCCCCCTCTCTATCCTCTCCTACGCTCCCCCCCCTCTCTCACTCGCGACGCCGACACAGGCAGCGTCTGCTAGCGAGTGTTTTGTTTGAAAAAACCGACTGCTCGCGCTGCACAACCGTTCACTGGCCTCCCCGTATATATGGCAATGGATCTTGACCTCCCAGGTGGTGCCGGTGGGAGATTTCTCCTGTGCGTTTTGAACAATAAAAATTTTGAACAATAAAAAGCGGACTGCGAGTCTCTGTGTCCAGTCGGAGTCTTCTGTCTCTCATTGCACATTAGCAGCGATTGGCATGTTCCAGTATGAAACACCGCTTCATCGCTGCGTGCTTTACGCATCCCCAGTTTTCTCTCCTGCGCAACGCTGCGATGAGCGCCAACCTCAACGCCGCCGCCGGTGTAAGCGTTAGCGCCCGCTGCTTCACATCTACACATGGTTCCCTTTAGCGGAAGATGGTGTAATTTTTTATCCCTCCGCTCTCACTCCCTCTCCCTTAGCAACAGCTGCGGGCGCGCGCGCTTATCCTCGCCCCTAGCAACCGGAGCAGGTGGTGCGGGCGGAGTAGCGGAAAGAGAGTGAAGAGGAGGAGCGGGCTCTGGTGTGTGAGGGCGCTCGCAACGCGGAAGCTCGGCGGAGCTCCCGCGTGTGTGGAGAGTGTAGCAGAGGGTAGGTGCAGTGCTTCGCCACTCCTTCTCTCGCCGTTCGCTCTCTCTCCTCCCTGCGCCCCACACTCCCGTCCGCTCGCTCGCACGTATATATAAATGCAGTGAAGCGCGCGCGAACTGCATTCGCATTTCCTCACGATTGCCTTCGGGGAGGTGGGAGCATTTTAACGCGATAGCAATAAAGAGCTCGTTTCGCAGAAATTCCGGCGTCGGCGTCGGTGTCCGCGTCGTTGGTTGTGAGCGAAAAATCATCTTGTCCGCGACCGAAAAATCATCATCTTGTCCGTGACCGAAAAATCGAGAAAGATGCAAATAAAAATAATAAAAATTTTCGGGTCTGAGATAGGATCGAACCCGGGTCGTCTGCGTGGCAAGCAGGTGTTCTACCACACAGCCATGCCTCCGCTTTAATAAATAATAAAATAACTTCCTCTGCTTGGAAATGCAGTGCGACGCCTATATAAAGGACGCTTGCATGCTTCGCAAACGCAAGCGTCCTTTATATAGGCGTCGCAATATAACATGTAATATCCCGGGAATATTGCGTGGTACAAGCGTACATTGCCATCGGGAGTCAGAATATGTGACTATCATAACAATTTCATAGTTTAAAGCCAGCCACCCATTACAAACGGCACACACCTTACTGCGCGTGTTCTCTTAACACCACGTAGTGGGTGCATTGAAAGTTCGAAAACATTTACCGCGCATAATTGCTCCGGGTTTAAAGCATACTACCCATTACATAGTATGCATTAAGTGATTGAAGTAGGCACTAGTGACGGGATATCGCTATCGCGTTCAACTCTGAAAGGGGAAGCTCTCTGCAGCTGTTCTTCGCCTTCTATCGTTTACCCTCTCACCCCTTCCTCTCTTTCTCTCTCTGCCTTTCTTTATCTGTCTCTCTCTCTCTTTGCAGCCGTTTTCTCGCCTTCTATCATTTACCTTCTCAACCCTTGCTCTCTTTCTCGCTCTGCCTTTCTTTCTGCCTCTCTCTCTGTAGCCGTTCTTTCGCCTTCTATCATTTGCACTCTCACCCCTTGCACTTTCTCTCTCTGCCTTTCTTTGTCTGTCTCTTTCTCTCTCTCTCTGTAGCCGTTCTCTCGCCTTCTTTCATTTACCCTCTCACCCCTTCCTCTCTTTCTCTCTCTGCCTTTCTTTGTCTGTCTCTCTCTCTGCAGCCGTTCTTCGCCTTCTATCGTTTACCCTCTCAACCCTTCCTCTCTTTCTCTCTCTGCCTTTCTTTATCTGTCTCTCTCTCTCTTTGCAGCCGTTTTCTCGCCTTCTATCATTTACCTTCTCAACCCTTGCTCTCTTTCTCGCTCTGCCTTTCCTTCTCCCTCTCTCGCGTAGCCGTTCTTTCGCCTTTTATCATTTACCCTCTCACTCCTAGCTCTCTTTCTCGCTCTGCCTTTCTTTCTGCCTCTCTCTTTGCAGCCGTTCTTTCACCTTCTATCATTTACCTTCTCACCCCTTGCTCTCTTTCTCTCTCTGCCTTTCTTACCGCCTCTCTCTCTGCAGCCGTTTTCTCGCCTTCTTTCATTCATTCATTCATTGTTTATTCAGACAAACAAAAAAAGATTGCCTAGGTTGAAGGGACTAAAGGCAGATTTCCTCTGCCTGACTAAGGTCCCTCCACCCATACATTTGCTGAGATGCAGTGGAAAGAAAAAGATGCATTTTACAAAAAGTGTAAATCTAATTAAAAAAAGTAAGAGACTTGTCGAAACACACACTTCAAGATATCACGCTAAAGTAAACATCAATTCACCAATAGCAAGAAAAAAAATGTAAGTAACTCATACCATAATAATTTTTAGTCGGAAGACTAAGTATTGTACAGAAATGCACATTATAAGAAAAGAAAATGAACGTCTTTTACACAAACGTACAAAAGTACAAAGAACGCCAAAAGAAATATTTATAATTGATTAGTACGATGAGGGCACAGTACACGTAAGGAAGTACATCTTAACTTTTTTCTTTACACTGTTTTTTTTAGCATTACTTTGTTCTAAAAGTTCGCGGACATAGCTATTGTTGTGGAGTAGATGAGGTATTTGATATGATAAGGTTTGCTTCCCATAAGTTGTCCTGAATAAAGGTAGTCGAAAACGGTCAAAGCGTAGATCATAGGGATCATAGGGATCATCTTCTATTATTTACCCTCTCACCCCTTCCTCTCTTTCTCTCTCTGGCTTTGTTTGTCTGTCTCTCTCTCTTTTTCCAGCCCTTCTTTCGCCTTCTATCATTTACCCTCTCACCCCTTGCTCTCTTTCTCGTTCTGCCTTTAATTGTCTGCCCCTCTCTCTCTTTGCAGCCGTTCTTTCGCCTTCTATCATTTACCCTCTTACCCCTTGCTCTCTTTCTCGCTCTGCCTTTCTTTCTGCCTCTCTCTCTCTCTGTAGCCGCTTTCTCGGCTTCTATTATTTACCCTTTCAGCCCTTCCTCTCTTTCTCTCTCTGCCTTTCATTGTCTGTCTCTCTCTCTCTCTCTTTGCAGCCGTTCTCTCGTCTTCTATCATTTAGCATCTCACCCCTTGCTCTCTTTGTCTCTCTGCCTTTCTTCTGTCATTTACCCTCTCACCCCTTGCTCTCTTTGTCACTCTGCCTTTCTTTCTGCCTCTGTCTCTGTAGCCATTCTCTCGCCTTTTATTATTTACCCTCTCACCCCTTCCTCTCTTTCTCTCTGCCTTACTTTGTATGTCGCTCTCTCTCTCTTTGCAGGCGTTCTGTAAGCTTCTATCATTTACCCTCTCAGCACTCGCTCTCTTTCTCTCTCTGCCTTTTTTTTCTGCCTTTCTCTCTCTGTAGCCGTTCTCTCGCCTTCTATCATTTACCCTTCACCCCATGTTCTCTTTGTCGCTCTGCCTTTCTTTCTGCCTCTCTCTCTCGTAGCAGTTCCTAGGCAGGGAACCACTTTTTAAATATCAATCTCTCTTTGCATTTCTCAATGATATCAATAATTTTAACGTAATTTACCCAGGTAACCCGTAGCGCCGCCTCACAACTGAGGTTGCGGCTGCGGTGGCTCTACCAAATGAAGCACCTGCCTCCCGGCCTTTGGGCTCAAAGACTGCGAGGAGGCATTCGTGCTATTTAAATCTCTCACTTGTAGAAGTTATGCTCACTAGTCATTCATATCACACCCATAGATCACATCGCGTATCACTGCCATAATTTTATGCTATATACACATGTTTTACGCTTTATACAGCGCGTGATTTTAGGCCTCCTTACAGCCGTTGTTCACCGAACATCAAAATCCTACCATAATCCCACGATAAACCTGCCATGAAAACTCACTAGTCAAAGCTAGTAGTACATCATCTGAAATGGCGCTCTTTGGCCACCAATGGCCCTTGCGCCACAAAACCCTACTAATCATCATCAGTTCTTTCGCCTTCTATCATTTACCCTCTCACCCCTTGCGCTCTTTCTCTCTCTGCCTTTCTTTGTCTGTCCCTCTCTCTGTAGCCTTTTTCTCGCCTTCTATCAATTACCCTCTCACCCCTTCCTCTTTTTCTCTCTCTGCCTTTCTTTGTCTCTCTCTCTCTGTAGCCGTGCTCTCGCCTTCTATCGTCTGCACTGTCACCCCTTGCTCTCTTTCTCTCTCTCTGCCTCTCTTTGTCTGTTTCTCTCACCGTAGCCGTTCTCTCGCATTCTATCATTTGCACTCTCACCGCTTGCTCTCTTTCTCGCTCTGCCTTTCTTTGTCTGTGGTTATCTCTCTCTCTCTTTGCAGCCGTTCTTTCACATTCTATCATTTACCCTCTCACCCCTTGCGCTCTTTCTCTCTCTGCCTTTCTTTCTGCCTCTCTCTCTGCAGCCATTCTCTCGCCTTTTATTATTTACCCTCTCACCCTTTCCTCTCTTTCTCTCTCTGCCTTTCTTTGTCTGTCTCTCTCTCTCTTTCCAGCTGTTCAGTCACCTTCTAACATTTACCCTCTCACCCCTAGGTCTCTTTCTCGCTCTGCCTTTCTTTCTGCCTCTCTCTCTGTAGCCGTTCTCTCGTCTTTTTCTCTCTTTGCAGCCGTTCTTTCGCCTTCTATAAATTACCATCTCACCCCTTTCTCTCTTTCTCGCTCTGCCTTTCTTTCTGCCTCTCTCTCTCGTAGCCGTTCTTTCGCCTTCTATCATTTACCCCACACCCCTCGCTCTCTTTCTCGCTCTGCCTTTCTTTCTGCCTCTCTCTCTGTAGCCGTTCTCTCGCCTTTTATAAATTACCCTCTCACCCCTTCCTCTCTTTCTCTCTCTGCCTTTTTTGTCTGTCTCTATCTCTTTGCAGCGGTTCTTTCGCCTTCTATCACTTACCCTCTCACGCCTTGCTCTCTTTCTCGCTCTGCCTTTCTTTCTGCCTCTCTCTCGTAGCCGTTCTTTCTCCTTCTATCATTTACCCTCTCACCCCTTGCTCTCTTTCTCTGCTCTGCCTTTATTTCTGCCTCTCTCTTTGTAGCCGTTCACTCGCCTTCTATATTTTGCCCTCTCATCCCTTCCTCTCTTTCTCGCTCTGCCATTCTTTGTCACTCTCTCTGTAGCCCTTCTCTCGCCTTCTATTATTTACCCTCTCACTCCTTCCTCTCTTTCTCTGCCTTTCTTGGTGTGTCTCTTTCTTGCAGCCGCTCTTTCGCCTTATATATATAAGGCACAAAGCTATGTATATACACCATGTACAGCGGTCGCTACGCCGATCTCGGGGGAATATTGTCACGTGGTCGTGACGTCGACGAAGGCAGCAGTCGGTAGGTCCAAAATGAAACTGTTTATTTGGGCCGAACTTCTATCCGGTAAACGGAAAGTCAGATTACAGCAATACACACTGGCACTGATAGCGGCGAACAGAGCGTCGGCCGTCGATCAACTGAACATGGTGGGAACGCGCCGTCTTTTATAAATCACGCGTCGAACATTCTAGCCTTTTCACTAGTCGTCGCGCGAGCTCGGGAATAATCTTGAATGTTACCGTCTCGCGTGCAATCTTAACAAAACGATCTACTACAACCTAGAAGCTTCTGGAACAATAAGGCGCGATCTGCGCAGTGTACTGCTGATAGTCTTTGTGGGCGGAAACCGAATACAGCAAAAGAAATGCGCGTGGCAATATCATGGCCTTAGAGATTGCGCAGCGGCGGGTTTCTCTCCGGCCGTCCCAGTCGCCCATAGTGTTACTATACTTACTCTAGAGGAAAAGCTCCCCATAGGGCCCATGCATTAAATCCTATAACAGTTCGGGAGCCGCCATTATGGAACGGTACTCCGCTTTCGGGTGGCAGTCACCTTAGGTCGAGTTTTTAGTTCGTGGCAACAAAAAAAAAAAAACACGTACGAGGAGACACTGTACACCTCTCACCCGACGCGTAAGCAAGCCGGCGCAATTGGCCGCACGCTGCGCGGCAACGCTCAGAAATGTTGAGAGAGATAAAAACCGGCAGATCCCACGCACTGTGGGAATCGATGCGATGCGAAGCAGCTAGCAAGGAGCATATCATGCTGTACATAATATGCATGTCATTATTTACATGTTAGGACCTCTCATTTGTGTTCTTCATACAGTCACGTCGCGCAATACAAATTTTGGTGTATATCAAGCTAGCGAACTGGACGCAAGCGCGCCATGAGCGTGGCATGTAAATGGCATTGTAGATGACATGCATGCCAAGATTTTCATGTTACCACCTGCCACTTATGTTCGCTTAATCTTTTACCTCGAATCGCAGCGAGACGCGAGACCAGTCCACCTCCGTTTCGCATGCGTTCGTATTCTCGCGCTCTGCGCATCGTGCAGACGCCATCCGCGTTCCAGCGTTTAAATTGACGGACACCTTGTCAACTCCAAAGTGTGTTCCTCGAACGCCTGTGCCCACTGAGACGGGGTCGGTCAGAATGGAACGTGATGCGCGCGTCTCCCTCCTTGCATGATTAGAGACGCTGAGCTCAGCGACGCTACGCAAGCAAAGCACGAGCGCTGTTGAGTCTAAAGCGACCGGCGTCCGTTTGCGCGCCCCGGCGCCCACCTGGCACTGTGCCAGGGCACGGCTGGAGGGACGGACGCACGGACGGGCGGACGTGAGCACGAGACATTAAAGGCTTTCACCTTAAAATTTGGTGTATATTAAGCTGGCGAAACGGCCACAAGAGTGTCATGAGCGTGGCATGCAAGTCATGTTGCACATGACATGTCATGATTTGCATATTACCACTTGTCATTTATGTTCGTCAAACAGTCACGTGACTCAATGCCAAGTTTGGTGTATATCAAGCTAACGAAACGGCCGCGAGCGCGCCATGAGCGTGGCATGTAAATCATGTTGTTCATGACATGCACGTCATTATTTGCATATTACCACCTGTCATTTATGTTCGTCATACAGTCACGTCACTCAATCCCAAATTTGGTGTATATCAAGCTAACGAAACGGCCGCGAGTGCGCCATGAGCGTGGCATGTAAATCATACTTTTCATGACAAGTTAATCATGATTTTCATGATATGACCAGCCATTTCTGTTCATCATACAGTCATGTTATGCCATACCAAATTTGGTATAAATCCCATTAACGATACGGCCAGGAGAGCACAAAGTCGTAGGCGGCTAGATAGATAGATAGATAGATAGATACGCTCAAAGTCGCCGAAGTTCGCTAAGAAATGCTTCGCATTTAAAACATTTATTTGGTGTTCTTCGCGAGAAGTTCGGTGAGTGGGATCCTTAGTCCGGGATCCCATTGCGCGGGCCGCTGTCCTCCCACGTTTCACAAGGGCCTCTTGAATCTTCGGACAAAGTAGCCTGCACCGTGTTTGTCTCTGCTGTTGCCGTCGCCAAGCTAGCTCGCGAAGCTTCTCACGTGGCTGCCGCTGTCCGCTTAGGTGCCTGTTAAGCGTCCATGGCAACACGCCCAATAAATATGCATACGTGACGCAGGTGTGGAAGAACAGCTCGCAGTTCGAAGCCCTGACGCCAGGGGAGATGCGGTCCATCCTAGAAGACGACCCGCTGAACGCGCAGAGCGAAGTGGAGGAGACCTTGAAAACCATCCTCAAGTGGGTCTCCGCCGACGCAGCCGCGAGGAAGGGAAACTTCGCCAAGTTCCTGCCTCTCGTTCCCTTCGTACGGTGCAGCGTCACGTGAGTGGCACGTTCGATGTCATAAGCCACGCGTTCATACGAGATAGCATGTTTGACTCATTGGCACCGCCATGTTTATACCTGGGACCCAATATCCCAGGAACCCTGGGATCGGTTAAAAAGCGCTGCCGATTGGTAGGCGGGTCTCCTGGCAACACGCAAACCATCCTGGCTGCGAGCGTAGCACGTGGCATGGAATGTACAATTATCAAAGTCCACTCGCCAGCTGTGTAGTTACCGCAGCCGCCGAGGAAGGCTGCCATGAGTCGCGTGTTCGAAGAGAGAGAGATAGGTCCGCTCGTACTTGACTGATTCTAAAGAAAGTGTGGCGGTCGATTCGCGAGGAAAATTTATAGGTGATGTACCAGGCCACTTTACCCTTCTGTTAAAGGTGCCTGGTACACTTTTTTTCGGTAGCCATCGAATGACTTGATTTAATAGCTCCTGCCGCGCGCTCCTCAAACACCATTAATGAAGCATGAAAAGTAAGAGGGGACCTCAAACACTTCATAATTTTTTCCCTCTCTCTTGAACGCATGACTTACTTGCAGTGTGATCGCAAGCTCACGTGGGCAGGTGGCAGCTTCTAGCGGCGGTGGCGATAACTATACAGCTCGCGATGCTCGAATCGGCCAACGACCGTGAATTTGGCTGTATTTCATCATTTGTAGAAAGAAGAGTCTGTAAATCCCCTGCAAGGGCATGATTTCACTTCAAATTTCGAGCATTTCCTGCTGTTGTCCAAGGCTGCTCATGCATTGAATACTGCACTTAAAGTAGGCCACCACTCAATTTCTGCTTAGTTCCACCTATAATGCACAGTTCCACCTATAAAGAAACAGCGCGAAAATTTTATTAGAAGGAAAGCTATCGCTGTTCGCTTTACTGTTGGATTTAAAAAAAATCGCGTTTTGAGAAAAATGGCTTTAAAAATTTGAACCGAATGTCCATGCTCAATACGCCTGAAAATATTGAAGGAACTATGCCATTTCTTTTTTCTTTTACACTCTCAGTGGGATAACACACAAACCGAATGTGTGCGTGTTTTCTTTTTTAATTTTTTACCACGAGTCGCAGTGAGACGCGAGACTAATCTTCCTCCGTTCGCAAGCGTTAGTATTTTCTCGCGCTTTGTGCATCGTGCAAACGCCATAGCGTTCCAGCGCTTAAATTGACGGGCCCTTTGTAAAATCGGAGGTGTATTCCGTGAACGCCTGTGTCCATTGAGCCGGCGTCGGTCAGAATGATTGCAAACGCTGGGCACAGCGAAGCTACGCAAGCAAAGAGCGAGCGCTGTAGAGTCCGACGCGACCAGTGTCCGTTCGCGCGTCCCGGCGAAAACCTGGCTGCGTGCCAGAGCTCGGATGGACAGGACCGACGGATATGGATGGACGGACGGACAGACAGACAGACAGAGAGACAGACAGACAGATGGACAGACGGGCAGAGGGACGGACAGGTGGACGGACCACGGATGGACGGACACAGGACGGACGCACACCGGACGGACGGACGGACACCGGATGGACGGACGGACGGACGGACGGACACCGGATGGACGGACGGACGGACACCGGATGGACGGACAGACGGACACCGGACGGACGGACGGACACCGGACGGTCGGACGGACACCGGACAGATGGAGGGACGGACGGACGGACAGACGGAGAGATGGACAGATGCACACCGGACGGACAGACGGACGGACGGACACCAGATGGACGGACAGACGGACACACGGACGGACCAACAACAGACGGATGGACGGACGGACACCGGACGGACAGCGGACGGACGGACACCGGACGGATGGACTGACAGACGGATGGACGGACCGACGGACGGACGGACGGACGGACACCGAACGGACGGACACCGGACAGACGGATGGACGGACAGACAGAGAGAGAGAGAGACAGACAGACAAAGACAGACAGAGAGACGGACCGACAGAGGACAGACGGACGGACAGACGGATGAACGGACGGACGGAGAGACGGACGGACGGACGGACACCGGGCGGACACCGGACGGACGGACAGACGAACGGACGGACACCGGGCGGAAGGACAGACGGACGGACGGGCGGAGGGACGGACGGACGGACGGACGGACACCGGATGTACGGACAGACGGACGGACGGACGGACGTCCGTCCGTCTGACAGACAGACAGAAAGACAGACTGAGAGAGAGACAGACAGAGAGACGAAAGGACAGAGGACAGACGGACGGACAGATGGACGGACGGACGGACAGACGGACACCGGACGGACGGTCGGACGGACCGACGGACACCAGACCGGACGGACGGACGCACGAGAGACGGACGGACGGGCGGGCGGACGGACGGACACCGGACGGACAGACGGACGGACACCGGACGAACGGACGGACAAACGGATGGACGGACACCTGACGGACGGACGGACGGACGGACGGACACCGGTCGGACGGACAGACGGACGGACGGATGGAGACCGGACAGACGGTCGGACGGACACCGGTTGGACGGACACCCGACAGACGGACGCCGGACGGACAGCGGACGGACACCGGACGGGCGTGAGCATGAGACATTAAAGGTTTTCGCCTTAAAATATTCAAGATGCCTGCGAACTCTTCTGAAGCACGTATTTTTTAAATAGCTCATTTTGAGGATTCAGCTGACTCTCGTCTATGTGTTCCACAGCAGGCCCACGCTTCGAATATTAAGGCGAAAGCCTTGAATGTCTCATGCTCACGTCCGTTCAGTGTCCGTCCGGTGTTCGTCCGGCGTCAGGTGTCCGTCCATCCGTCAGGTGTCCGTCCGTCCATCCGTCCGTCCGTCACGTGTTTGTCCGTCCGTCTGTCCGTCCGTCTGTGCGTCCGTCCGGTGTCCGGTTGTCCATCCGTCCGGTGTTTGTCCGTCCGTCCGTCTGTCCGTCTCGTGTCCGTCCGCCCGTCCGTCTGTCCGTCTGTACGTCCGGTGTCCGTCCGTCCGTCTGTCCGTCCGGTGTCCGTCCGTCCATCCATCCGTCTGTCCGTCCGTCTTTCCGTCCGGTGTCCGTCCGTCTGTCCGTCCGTCCGTCCGTCCGGTGTCCGTCCGTCCGTCTTGGTGCGTCCGTCCGGTGTCCGTCTGTCCGTCCGTTCATCCGTACGTTTGTCTGTCCGTCTGTCTGTCTCTCCGTCTGTCTGTCTGTCTGTCCGTCCGTCCATCCATGTCCGTCCGTCCCGTCCATCCGAGCTCTGGCACGGAGCCAGGTGGCCGCCGGGATGCGCAAACGGACACCGGTTCCGTCGGACTCTACAGCACTCGCTCTTTGCTTGCGTAGCTTCGCTGTGCCCAGCGTTTGCAATCATTCTGACCGACGCCTCTCAATGGACGCAGGCGTTCATGGAATACACATTCGCTTTGTGTGTTGTGCCACTGAGAGTGTAAAAGAAAAAAGACATGGCATAGTCAGTGGAACGGCCACACGCTTTCGCCGAACACGCTTTAGAATGTACAAAGTGTCCTTCAAAACTTGCGTTGACGCTTCTATTTATGACTAGATGGCAGGTGTTGTGGAACCCTCTCACCCCTTGCTCGCTTTCTCGCTCTACCTTTCCTTCTGCCGCTCTCTCTGTAGCCGTTCTCTCGCCTTCTATTTTTTACCCTCTCACCCCTTCCTCTCTTTCTCTCTATGCCTTTCTTTGTCTATCTGTCTCTCTCTCTGTAGCCGTTCTCTCGCCTTCAATTATTTACCCTCTCACCCCTTCCTCTCTTTCTCTCTCTGCCTTTCTTTGTCTCTCTCTCTCTCTTTGCAGCCGTTCTCTCACCTACTATCATTTACCCTCTCACCCCCTTCATCTGTTTCTCGGTGTGCCTTTCTGCCGCTCTCTCTCGTAGCCGTTCTTCGGCTTTCTATCATTTACCCTCTCACCTCTAGCTATCTTTCTCTCTCTCTCTTTCTTTCTGCCTCGCTCTCTCTGAAGACGTTCTCTCGCCATCTATCATTCACCTTCTCACTCCTTTCTCTCTTTATCCTCTGCCATTCATTCTGCCTCTCTCTCTCTCTCTCTGTAGCCGTTCTCTCGCCTATTATAATTTACCCTCTCACCCCTAGCGCTCTTTCTCTCAATGCCTTTCTTTCTGCCTCTATGTAGCCCTTTTCTCGCCTTCTAATATTTACGCTCTCACCCCTTCCTCTCTTTCTCTCTCAGCCTTTTTTTCGTCTGTCTCTCTCTCTCATCAGCCATTCTTTCGCCTTCTATCATTTACCCTCTCACCCCTTGCTCCCTTTTTTCTCTCTGCCTTTCTTTCTGCCTCTCTCACTCTGTAGCCGTTATCTCGCCTTCTATCATTTACCCTCTCACCCCTAGCTCTTTCTTTCGGTCTGCCTTTCTTTCTGCCTCTCTCTCTCTCGTAGCCGTTCTTTCGCCTTCTATCATTTACCATCTCACCCCTAACGCTCTTTCTCTGAATGCCTTTCTTTCTGCCTCTCTCTCTCTGTAGCCATTCTCTCGCCTTCTATCATTTACCCTCTCACCCCTTGCTCTCTTTCTCCTCTGCCTTTCTTTCTGCCTCTCTTTCTCTGTGTAGCCGTTTTCTCTCCTTCTATCATTTACCCTCTCACCCCTAGCTCTCTTTCTCACTCGGCCTTTCTTTCTGCCTCTCTCTCTGTAGCCGTTTTCTCGCCTTCTATTATCTACCCTCTCACCCTTCCTTTCTTTTTCTTTCTGCCTTTCTTTGTCTATCTCTCTCTCTTTGCAGCCGTTCTTTCGCCTTCTATCATTTACTCTCTCACCCCTTCCTCTTTTTTTTTCTCTGCCTTTCTTTCTTCCTCTCTCTCTCTGTAGCCGTTCTCTCGTCTTCTGTCATTTACCCTCTCACCCCTAGCTCTCTTTCTCGCCCTGCCTTTCTTTCTGCCTCTCTTTCTTTGCAGCCGTTCTTCCGCCTTCTGTCATTTACCCTCTCACCCCTTCCTCTCTTTCTCTCCCTGCCTTTCTTTGCCTCTCTCTCTCTCTCTCTCTCTTTGCAGCCGTTTTCTCGCCTTTTATCATTTACCCTCTCCTCCTTGCTCTCTTTCTCGCTCTGCCTTTCTTTCTGCGTCTCTCTCCCGTAGCCGTTCTTTCACCTTCTAGCATTTACCCTCTCACCCCTAGCTCTCTTTCTTGCTCTGCCTTTCTTTCTGCCTCTCTCTGTAGCCGTTTTTTCGCCTTCTATCATTTAGCCTCTCACCCCCTCCCTCTCTTTCTCGCTCTGCCTTTCCTTGTCTCTCCCTCTCTCTTTGCAGCCGTTTTTTTCCCCTTGCTCTCTTTTTTCGCTCTGCCTTTCTTTCATTTGTAGAAGGAAGAATCTGTGTATCCCTTGCACGGGCATGATTTCGCATCAAATTTCGAGCATTTCCTGCTGCTGTCCAATGCTGCTCATGCATTGAATATTGCACTTCAAGTAGGCCACCACTCAATACTTCTGCTCAGTTCCACCTATAATGCACTGTTCCACCTATAAAGAAACAGCGCGAAAATTTCTGGGTGAAAATATTTATTAAAGGAAAGCTATCACTGTTCGCGTTACTGTTGGATTAAAAAAAATCGCGTTTTAAGAAAAATGGCTTTAAGAATTTGAACCGAATGTCTATTCTCAATACGCCTGAAAATATTCAAGGACACTTTGTACATTCTAAAGTGTGTTCGGCGAAAAACTGTGGCACTGACTATGCCATGTCTTTTTAGATGTGAAGCATCTTATGGCGAAGCTTAATCCGGTGGTGGTGTGCGGCGTGGCCTCCCTTACTGCGCATGCGCAGACCCTTTAAAAAAAAGTAAAAATAAAAAAAACCTGCTCTCCCCCCTCTCTCTCCTCTAGACATCCCTCCCCGCGGCAACCACACCCTCACTGCGCATGCGCCTCCCCTCCTCTCTCCCCTCCTATGCTCCTCCCTCTCTCCTCTGGGCATCCCTGCCTTGGCTCCCACTGCCCATGCGCGTCCCCCCCTCTCTCACCCCTCCTACGCTCCCCCCCTCTCTCCTCTAGGCATCCCTGCCCACAGCGTCCCCCCCCTCTCTCTCTCTCCTCTCCTACGGTCCCCCCCCTCTCTCGCCTCCTGACGCCGACGCAGGCAGCGTCTGCTAGAGTTTCTTCGTTGAAAAAACCGACTGCTCGCGCTGCACAATCGTTCACTGTGCATCCCGTATATATGGCAATGGATCTTGACCTCCAAGGTGCGGTGGGAGATTTCTCCTGTGCGTTGTTGAACAATAAAAATTCGCAGCGTGCGCGTTAACTAAAAGCGCACTGCGGGTCTCCGTGTCCAGTCGGAGTCTTCTGTCTCTCATTGCCCATTAGCAGCGATTGGCATGTTCCAGTAGGAAACACCGCTCCATCACTGCGTGCTTTGCGCCTCCTCAGTTTTCTTTCCTGCGCAACGCTGCGATAGCGCCAGAGTCACCGCCAGTGTAAGCGTTAGCGCCCGCTGCTTCACATCTACACATGGTTCCCTTTAGCAGGAGATGGTGTAATTTTTTTTCTTGTACACTCTCACGGGGAAAGCACACAAAGCGAATGTGTGCTTGTTTTCTTTTTTTAATTTTTTTACCGCGAGTCGCAGCGAGACGCGAGACTAATTTTCCTCCGTTCGCATGAGTTAGTATTTTCTCGCGCTTTGTGCATCGTGCAAATGCCTTAGTGTTCCAGCGCTTAAATTGTCGGGCCCTTTGTAAAATCGAAGGTGTATTCCTTTAACGCCTGTGTCCATTGAGACGGTTCGGTCAGAATGATTGAAAACGCTGGGCACAGCGAAGCTACGCAATCAAAGAGCGAGTGCTGTCGAGTCCGGGGTGACCCGCGTCCGTTTGCGCATCCCGGCGGCCACCTGGCTCCGTGCCAGCGCTCAAATTGACGGGACGGACACACAGACAGACGGACGGATGGACGGACGGACAGATGGATGGACGGACGGACGGACAGACGGACGGACACAAGACGGACACAGGACGGACGGACACCTCACGGACGGACGGACGGACGGACGGACACCGGACGGTCGGACGGACACCG
This sequence comes from Rhipicephalus appendiculatus, assembly GCA_030522465.1. Taxonomy (NCBI): domain Eukaryota; kingdom Metazoa; phylum Arthropoda; class Arachnida; order Ixodida; family Ixodidae; genus Rhipicephalus; species Rhipicephalus appendiculatus. The sequence goes on along the minus strand of JALIZH010014926.1, from coordinate 67,608 downwards.
GACAGATGGACGGACGGACGGACAGACGGAGAGATGGACAGATGGACACCGAAAGGACAGATGCACGGACGGACACCAGACGGACGGACAGACGGACACACCGACGGACCAACACCAGACGGATGGACCGACGGACACTGGACGGACAGACGGACGGACGGACAGCGGACGGACGGACGGACAGACGGATGGACGGGCGGAGGGACGGACGGACGACGGACGGACGGACGGACACCGAACGGACGGACACCGGACAGACGGACAGATGGACGGACGGACGGACACCAGACGGACGGACGGACGGAGAGAGGGACGGGTGCACGGACGGACGTCCGTCCGTCCGTCTGACAGACAGACAGAGAGGACAGACGAGAGGACAGACGAATGGACAGACAGACGGACGGACGGACGGACACCAGACGGACGAACGGACGGACAGGACGGACGGACGGACAGGACGGACGGACAGACGAACGGACGGACACCGGGCGGAAGGACAGACGGACGGACGGATGGACGGGCGGAGGGACGGGCGGACACCGGATGGACGGACAGACGGACGGAGACCCGGACGGGCGGACGGACGGACGGACGTCAGACAGACAGACAGACTGAGAGAGAGACAGACAGAGAGACGGACGGACAGAGGACAGACGGACGGACAGATGGACAGACGGACGGAAACCGGAAGGACGGATGGACAGACGGACGGACGCACACCAGACGGAGGAAAGGACGGACAGACGGACGGACGGACACCGGACAGACGGACGGACGGACGGACACCGGACGGACGGACGGACAGACGGACGGACGGACGGACGGACACCAGACGGACGGACGGATGGATGGACGGAGAGACGGACGGACGGGCGGACGGACAGACGGACGGACACCGGACGAACGGACGGACACCTGACGGATGGACGGACGAATGGACGGACGCCGGACGGATGGACGCACAGACGTACGGACGGATGGACACCGGACGGACGGACGGATGGACACGGACGGACGGACGGACACCGGGTGGACGGACGGACGGAAGGACGGACACCGGACGGATGGACTGACGGACGGACACGGGTCGGACGGACGGACGGACGGAGACCGGACAGACGGTCGGAGGGACACTGAACGGACGGACACCGGACAGACGGACACCGGGCGCCGGACGGACTGCGGACGGACACCGGTCGGACGTGAGCATGAGACATTAAAGGTTTTCGCCTTAAAATATTCAAGATGCCTGGGAACTCTTCTGAAGCACGTATTTTTTAACTAGCTCGTTTTGAGTATTCAGCTGACTCTCGTCTACGTGCTCCACAGCGGGCCCACGCTTCGAATATTAAGGCGAAAGCCTTGAATGTGTCATGCTCACGTCCGTTCGGTGTCCGTCCGGTGTTCGTCCGGCGTCAGGTGTCCGTCCGTCCGTCAGGTGTCCGTCCGTCCACTGTCCATCAGTCCGTCCGTCCATCCGGTGTCCGTCCGTCCGTCCGCCCGGTGTCCGTCCGTCCATCCGTCCGTCCGTCACGTGTCTGTCCGTCCGTCCGTCCGTCCGGTGTCCGTCTGTCCGGTGTTTGTCCGTCCGTCCGTCTGTACGTCTGTACGTCCGGTGTCCGTCCGTCCGTCTGTCCGTCCGCTGTCCGTCCGTCCAACCATCCGTCTGTCCGTCAGTTGTCCGTCCGTCTTTCCGTCCGTCTGTCCGTCCGTCTGTCCGTCCATCTGTCCGTCCGTCCGGTGTCCGTCCGTCCGTCCATCCGTCTGTCCGTCCGTCCGGTGTCCGTCCGTCCGTCTTGGTGCGTCCGTCCGTCCGTCTGTCCGTCCGTCCATCCGTCCGGTGTCCGTCTGTCCGTCCGTCCGTCTGTCTGTCCGTCTCTCTGTCTGTCTGTCTGTCTGTCCGTCCGTCCGTCCATCCGTCCATGTCCGTCCGTCCGTCCCGTCCATCCGAGCTCTGGCACGGAGCCAGGTGGCCGCCGAGATGCGCAAACGGACACCGGTTCCGTCGGACTCTACAGCGCTCGCTCTTTGCTTGCGTAGCTTCGCTGTGCCCAGCGTTTGCAATCATTCTGACCGACGCCGTCTCAATGGACGCAGGCGTTCACGGAATACACATTCGCTTTTGTGTTATCCCACTGAGAGTGCAAAAGAAAAAAGACATGGCATAGTCACTGGAACGGCCACACGCTTTCGCTGAACACACTTTAGAATGTACAAACTGTCCTTCAATTTTTGATTCCCTAACTTGCGTTGACGCTTCTATTTATGACTAGATGGCAGGTGTTGTGGAACCCTCTCACCCCTTGCTCGCTTTCTCGCTCTACCTTTCTTTCTGCCGCTCTCTCTGTAGCCGTTCTTTCACCTTCTATTTTTTTACCCTCTCACCCCTTCCTCTCTTTCTCTCTATGCCTTTCTTTGTCTGTATGTCTCTCTCTGTGTAGCCGTTCCCTCGCCTTCTATTATTTACCTTCTCACTAGGGGTGTGCGAATAGTGAAATTTCATCTCGAATCGAATTCGAGTCGAATACTGCCGAATAGTGGCCTAAAATGTCGAATATCGAATCGAATATCGAATACCAAAAATTGTGTTGAAAATTGAAAGAAAGAACAAAGAAATGCAATCTGCTCATGTCCTCGGGCACATAACGCGGTGAGTGACTGCCACCGAATGACTACAGATGGTCATGCAGAAACAAACGCTGTTCCACACTATACCTTGCTTCAAACTTTCTCGCCGTGATGTTACGGTGTTTCCTGCAGTTGAAATCATGCGCTCACTGGGCACCTCACTAGCAGGGATGGAAAGGTATCGCAAAGCAATTTTGGCGATACCTGGATGTAGTGCAGCTCTATGCGCTTTCCACTATTTCAAAGGATCATCCTTTCTTGGGGTCACGAGCTTATTCAGGTATTTTTCAGCCTTTTGAATATAAGGTCTGAGCTCAGTGCTGCTTATTTCTTGACGATAGTAGTTCGACAGTCTCGAAGACAGTTCTCTGGCCTTTTCTACTCGAGCCATGACATGCGGAAATGACATAGTCTCCTTTATTATAAACATGCGCTCACATTTGAACCAGTATATCGGTGAAAGTTTTACCGGAAGGTCCTTCTGTAACGACGTCAGCGTTAGTTTTGGCAACCCCACCATAACCATTGGCCTTTGAGCGCTTTGGATATTCGTCCAGTCGAATTATTCGAAACTTCGAATTACTAGCTATTCGATAGTCGAATCGAATTATTCGATTAAGTATTATTCGATTCGAATTCGAATCTTGAATATTCGCACACCCCCACTTCTCACCCCTTCCTCTCTTTCTCTCTACGCCTTTCTTTGTCTGTCTCTCTCTCTCTCTGTAGCCGTTCTCTCGCCTTCTATTACTTACCCTCTCACCCCGTCCTCTCTTTCTCTCTCTGCCTTTCTTTGTCTCTCTCTCCGTCTCTCTCTTTGCAGCCGTTCTCTAACCTACTATCATTTACCCTCTCACCCCTTGCTCCGTTTCTCGGTCTGCCTTTCTGCCGCTCTCTCTCGTAGCCGTTCTTCGGCTTTCTATCATTTACCCTGTCATCCCCTGCTCTCTTTCTCTCTCTGTCTTTCTTTCTGCCTCGCTCTCTCTGAAGACCGTTCTCTCGCCATCTATCATTTACCTTCTCACTCCTTTCTCTCTTTCTCCTCTGCCATTCTTTCTGCCTCTCTCTCTCTCTCTGTAGCCGTTCTCTCGCCTATTATCATTTGCCCTCTCACCCCTAGCGCTCTTTCTCTCAATGCCTTTCTTTCTGCCTCTCTCACTCTGTAGCCGTTATCTCGCCTTCTATCATTTACCCTCTCACCCCTAGCTCTCTTTTTCGGTCTGCTTTTCTTTCTGCCTCTCTCTCTCTCGTAGCCGTTCTTTCGCCTTCTATCATTTACCCTCTCACCCCTAGCGCTCTTTCTCTCAATGCCTTTCTGCCTCTCTCTCTCTGTAGCCGTTTTCTCTCCTTCTATCATTTACCCTCTCACCCCCTAGCTCTCTTTCTCTCTCGGCCTTTCTTTCTGCCTCTCTCTCTCTAGCCGTTTTCTCGACTTCTATTATCTACCCTCTCACCCCTTCCTTTCTTTTTTCTCTCTGCCTTTCTTTGTCTATCTCTCTCTCTCTTTGCAGCCCTTCTTTCGCCTTCTATCATTTACTCTCTCACCCCTTCTTCTTTTTTTTCTCTGCCTTTTTTCCTCTCTCTCTGTAGCCGTTCTCTCGCCTTCTGTCATTTACCCTCTCACCCCTAGCTCTCTTTCTCGCCCTGCCTTTCTTTCTGCCTCTCTCTCTTTGCAGCCGTTCTTTAGCATCCTGTCATTTACCCTCTCACCCCTTCCTCTCTTTCTCTCTCTGCCTTTTTTTGTCTGTCTCTCGCTCTCTCTTTTTGCAGCCGTTTCCTCGCCTTCTATCATTTACCCTCTCCTCCTTGCTCTCTTTCTCGCTCTGCCTTTCTGCGTCTCTCTCCCGTAGCCGTTCTTTCACCTTCTAGCATTTACCCTCTCACCCCTAGCTCTCTTTCTTGCTCTGGCTTTCTTTCGGCCTCTCTCTCTGTAGCCGTTCTCTCGCCTTTTATTATTTACCCTCTCACCCCTTCCTCTCTTTCTTTCTCTGCCTTTCCTTGTCTGTCTCGCTCTCTCTTTGCAGCCGTTTTTTCGCCTTCTATCATTTAGCCTCTCACCCCTTCCTCTCTTTCTCGCTCTGCCTTTCCTTGTCTCTCCCTCTCTCTTTGCAGCCGTTTTTTCCCCTTGCTCTCTTTTTTTCGCTCTGCCTTTCTTTCATTTGTAGAAAGAAGAATCTCCGTATCCCCAGCACGGGCATGATTTCGCATCAAATTTCGAGCATTTCCTGCTGCTGTCCAAGACTGCTCATACCTTGAATATTGCACTTAAAGTAGGCCACCACCCAATACTTCCGCTCAGTTCCACCTATAATGCACAGTTCCACCTATAAAGAAACAGCGCGAAAATGTCTGGGTGAAAATATTTATTAGAAAGAAAGCTATCACTCTTCGCGTTACAGTTGGACTTTTAAAAATTCGCGTTTTAAAAAAAATGGCTATAAAGATTTGAACCGAATGTCCATGATCAATACGCCTGAAAAATTTGAAGCACATTTTGTACATTCTAAAGTGTGTTCTGCGAAATCGTGTGGCCGTTCCACTGGACTATCCCGTGTCTTTTTTCTTGTACACTCCGTGTTTTCTTTTTTAATTTTTTACCACGAGTCGCAGCGAGACGCGAGACTAATCTTCCTCCGTTCGCATGCCTTAGTATTTTCTCGCGCATTGTGCATCCTGCAAACGCCTTAGCGTTACAGCGCTTAAATTGTCGGGCCCTTTTAAAATTCCAAGGTGTATTCCGTTAACGCCTGTGTCCATTGAGACGGTTCGGTCAGAATGATTGCAAATGCTGGGCACAGCGAAGCTACGCAATCAAAGAGCGAGCGCGACCGGCGCGACCGGCGTCCGTTTGCGCATCCCGGCGGCCACCTGGCTCCGTGCCAGAGCTCGGATGGACGGGACGGACGGACATGGACGGATGGACGGACAGACAGACAGAGAGACAGACAGAGAGACAGACGGACGGGACATGGACGGACGGACGGACAGACAGGCAGAGAGACGGACAGACAGACGGACGGATCGACGGACGGGCCGACGGACAGACGGACAGGCGGACGGACGGACGGACGGACGAACGGACACCGGACGGACGGGCGGATGGGCGGACAGACGGAGTGACGGACACCAGACGGATGGACACCGGACGGACGGACGGACAGACGGACGTACACCAGACGGACAGACACCGGACGGACGGATGGACGGACGTACGTATAAACGGAATGAAAGACGGAGGGACGGACGGACACCGGACGGACACCGGATGGACGGACACCTGACAGGATGGACGGACACCTGACAGATGGACGGACACCTGACGGATGGACGGACGGACAGACGGACGGACGGACACCGGACGGATGGACGGACAGACGGATGGACGGACGGACACCTGACGGACAGACGGACGGACGGACGGACAGATGCGCGGACGGACACCGGACGGACACCGGACGGAGGGACGGACAGACGGACACCGGACGGACGGACGGACGGACGGACACCGGACGGACAGACGCACGGACTGACAGCGGACGGAGGGGCGGACACCGCACGAACGAAAAGACGGACACCGGACGGACGGACGGACAGACGGACACAGGACGGACGGACGGACACCAGACGGACGGATACCGGACGGAACCCGGACGGACGGACACCGGACGGACGTAAGCATGAGACATTAAAGAATTTTGCCTTAAAAATATTCCAGATCCCTGGGAACTCTTCTGAAGCAGATATCCTTTTGAGCGAGCTGAAGCACGTATTTTTTCAACTAGCTCGTTTTGAGTATTCAGCTGACTCTCGTCTACGTGCTCCACAGCGTGCCCACGCTTCGAATATTAAGGCGAAAGCCTTTAATGTCTCATGCTCACGTCCGTCCGTCCGTCCGTCCGGTGTCCGTCCGTCCGTCCGTCCGTCCGGTGTCCGTTTGTCCATCCGACCGGTGTCCGTCCGTCCGTCCGTCCGTCCCTCCACCCGTCCGTCCGTCCGTCCGTCCATCCGTCTGTCCGTCCGGTGTCCGTCCGTCCGTCCGACCGTCTGTCCATCCGGTGTCCGTCCGTCTGTCCGGTGTCCGTCCGTCTGGTGTCCGTCCGTCCGTCTGTCCGTCCGATGTCCATCTGTCCGTCCATCCGTCCGTCCGTCCGTCCTACCGTCCGGTGTCCGTCCGTCCGGTGTCCCTCCGTCCGTCTGTCCATCCATCCGTCCGTCCTTCTGCTGTCGGTCCGTCCGTCCGTCCGTCTGTCCGCCCGGTGTCCTTCCGTCCTGTGTCCGTCCGTCCGTCCGTCGGTTGTCCGTCCGCCTGTCCGTCCGTCCGTCCATCCGTCCGTCTGTCTGTCTGTCTGTCTCTCTGTCTGTCTGTCGGTCCGTCCATGTCTGTCCGTCCTGTCTATCCGAGCTCTGGCCACGCAGCCAGGTGGCCGCCGGGACGCGCAAACGGACGCCGGTCGCGTCGGACTCTACAGCGCTCGCTCTTTGCTTGCGTAGCTTCGCTGTGCCCAGCGTTTGGAATCATTCTGACCGACGCCGGCTCAATGGACACAGGCGTTCACGCAATACACCTTCGATTTTACAAAGGGCCCGTCAATTTAAGCGCTGGAACGCTATGGCGTTTGCACGATGCGAACGGAGGAAGATTAGTCTCGCGTCTCGCTGCGACTCGTGGTAAAAAATTAAAAAAGAAAACGCACACATTCGCTCTGTGTGTTATCCCACTGAGAGTGTAAAAGAAAAGACATGGCATACTCAGTGGAACGGTCGCACGCTTTCGCCGACCACTCTTTATAATGTACAAAGTGTGCTTCAATTTTTGATTCCCTAACTTGCGTTGACGCTTCTATTTATGACTAGATGGCAGGCGTAGGGCAACCCTCTAACCCCTTGCCCTCTATCTCGCTCTGCCCTTCTTTCTGCTTGTCTCTTTGTAGCCGTTCTCTCGCCTTCTATATTTACCCTCTCTCCCCTTGCTCTCTTTCTCTCTCTAGCTTTCTTTGTGCTTCTCTCTCTGTAACCGTTCTCCAACCTTCTATCTGTTTACCCTCTCACCCCTAGCTCTCTTTCTCGCCCTGCCTTTCTTTCTGCCTCTCTCTCTTTGCAGCCGTTCTTTCGCCTTCTGACATTTACCCTGTCATCCCCTGCTCTCTTTCTTGTTCTTCTTTTCTTTCTGCCTCTCTGTTGCCCTTTTCTCGCCTTCTTTTATATACCTTCTCACCCCTTCCTCTCATTCTCTCTCTCTGCCTTTCTTTGTCTGCCTTTCTTTCTCTCTCTTTGCAGCCGTTTGATCGCCTTCTATCATTTACCCTCTCCTCCTTGCTCTCTTTCTCGCTCTGCCTTTTTTTCTGCGTCTCTCTCCCGTAGCCGTTCTTTCGCCTTCTATCATTTCCCCTCTCACCCCTAGCTCTCTTTCTTGCTCTGCCTTTCTTTCTGCCTCTCTCTCTATAGCCGTTTTCTCGCCTTCTATTATTTACCCTCTCACCCCTTCCTCTCTTTCTCTTCCTGCCTTTCCTTTTCTCTCTCTCTCTCTTTGCAGCCGTTTTTTTCGCCTTCTATCATTTAGCCTCTCACCCCTTGCTCTCTTTCTCGCTTTACCTTTCTTTCATTTGTAGAAAGAAGAATCTGTGTATCCCCTGCACGGGCATGATTTCGCATCAAATTTCGAGCATTTCCTGCTGCTGTCCAAGACTGCTCATGCATTGAATATTGCACTTAAAGTAGGCCACCACTCAATACTTCTGCTCAGTTCCACCTATAATGCACAGTTCCACCTATAAAGAAACAGCGCGAAAATTTTTGGGTGAAAATATTTATTAGAAGGAAAGCTATCACTATTCGCGTTACTGTTGGATTTAAAAAAATCGCTTTTTAAAAAAAATGGCTATAAAGATTTGAACCGAATGTCCATGATCAATACGCCTGAAAAAAATTGAAGCACACTTTGTACATTCTAAAGTGTGTTCGGCGAAAGCGTGTGCCCGTTCCACTGACTATGCCATGTCTTTTTTCTTGTACACTCTCAGGGGGAAAGCACACAAAGCGAATGTGTGCGTGTTTTCTTTTTTAATTTTTTACCGCGAGTCGCAGCGAGACGCGAGACTAATCTTCCTCCGTTCGCATGCGTTAGTATTTTCTCGCGCTTTGTGCATCGTGCAAACGCCTTAGCGCTCCAGCGCTTAAATTTTCGGGCCATTTGTAAAATGGAGGTGTATTCCGTTAACGCCTGTGTCCATTGAGACAGTTCGGTCAGAATATTCCTAACGCTGGGCACAGCGAAGCTACCCAATCAAAGAGCGAGCGCTGTAGAGTCCGGCGCGACCGGCGTCCGTTTGCGCATCCGGGCGGCCACCTGGCTCCGTGCCAGAGCTCGGATGGACGGGACGGACGGACATGGACGAACGGACGGACGGACGGACGGACAGATAGAAGACAGACGGACAGACAGACGGACAGAGAGACAGACAGACAGACAGACGGACGGACGGACGGACGGACGGACACCGGACGGACGGGCGAAGGGACGGACAGACCAGATGGACGGACGGACGGACGGACGGACACCAGACGGACGGATGGACAGACGGACGGACACCGGATGGACAGACGGACGGACGGACACCGGACGGACGGATGGGCGGACGTGCGGGCAGACGGTTGGAAAGACGGACGGACGGAGGGATGGACGGCCGGACACTGGACGGACATCGGATGGACGGACGGATAGACACCGGACGGACGGACGGACGGACGGACCGACACCGGATGGAGGGACGGACAGACGGACACCGCGCGGATGGACACCGGACGAACGGATGGACAGACGGACGGACACCGGACGGACAGACGGACGGATGGACAGCGGACGGAGGGACAGACGGACACCGGACGGACGTACGGGCACTGGACGCATGGACGGACGGACAGCAGACGGACGGACGAACGGACACCCGACGCCGGACGGACACCGGACGGATGTGAGCATGAGACATTAAAGACTTTTGCCTTAAAAATATTCAAGATGCCTGGGAACTCTTCTGAGGCAGATATCCTTTTGAGCGAGCTGAAGCACGTATTTTTTCAACTAGCTCGTTTTGAGTATTCAGCTGACTCTCGTCTACCTGCTCCACAGCGGGCCCACGCTTCGAATATTAAGGCGAAAGCCTTTAATGTCTCATGCTCACGTCCGTCCGGTGTCCCTCCGTCCGTCCGTCCGTCGGTCCGTTTGTCCGTCCGTCCCTCCGTCCTTCTGGTGTCGGTCCGTCCGTCCGTCCGTCCATCCGTCCGGTGTCCGTCCGTCCTGTGTCTGTCTGTCCGTCCAACCGTCCGTCTGTCCGTCCGCCCGTCCGTCCGTCCGTCCGTCCGTCCGTTGTCCGTCCGCCTGTCCGTCCGTCTGCCCGTCCGTCCATCCGTCCATCTGTCTGTCTGTCCGTCCGTCCGTCCATATCCGTCGGTCCTGTCCATCCGAGCACCGTCACGCAGCCAGGTTTCCGCCGGGACGCGCGAACGGACGCCGGTCGCGTCGGACTCTACAGCGCTCGCTCATTGCTTGCGTAGCTTCGTTGTGCCCAGCGTTTGCAATCATTCTGACCGACGCCGGCTCAATGGACACAGGCGTTCACGGAATACATTTCCGTCAATTTAAGCGCTGGAACGCTATGGCGCTTGCACGATGCACAAGGCGCCAGAAAATACTAACGCATGCGAACAGAGGAAGATTAGTGTCGCGTCTCGCTGCGACTCGCAGTAAAAAAATTAAAAAAAAGAAAACACGCACACATTCGATTTGTGTGTCATCCCACTGAGAGTGTAAAAGAAAAAAGACATGGCATAGTTAGAGAAACGGCCACATGCTTTCGCCGGAACACACTTTAGAATGTACAAAGTGTCCTTGAATATTTTCAGGCGTATTCAGCATGGATATTCGGTTGAAATCTTTATAGCCATTTTTCTTAAAACACGATTTTTTAAATTCTACAGTAACGCGAACAGTAATAGCTTTCCTTCTAATAATTATTATCAGCGAGAAATTTTCGGGCTGTTTCTGTATAGGTGGAACTGTGCATTATAGGTGGAACTAAGCAGAAGTATTGAGTGGTGGCCTACTTTAAGTCAATATTCGATGCATGAGCAGTCTTGGAGAGCCGCAGGAAATGCTCGAAATTTAATGCGAAAGCATGCCCGTGGAGGGGATACACAGATTCTCCTTTCTACAAATGATGAAATACAGCAAAATTCACGGCCGTTGGCGGATTCGAGCATCGCGAGCTGTATAGTTATCGCCACCGCCGCTAGAGGCTGCCACGTGCCCACGCGAGCTTGCGATCACACTGCAAGTAAGCCATGCGTTGAAGAGAGAGGAAAAAAAACAGTGAAGTGCTTTAGTTCCGCTCTTACTTTTCATGCTTCATTCATTGTGTTTGAGCAGCGCGCGGCAGGAGCTATTAAATCAAGTTATTCGATGGTTAACGAAAAAAAAGTGTAACAGGCCCCTTTAACAGAAATATTAAAGGGGCCTGGTACATCACCTTTAAATTTTCCTCGCGAACCGACCACCACAATTTTTTTTAGAATCAGTCAAGTACGAGAGGACCTATCTCTCTCTCTCTTCGAACACGCCACTCATGGCAGCCTTCCTAGGCGGCTGCGGTAACGATACAGCTGGCGAGTGGAGTTTGATAATTGTACATTCCAGGCCACGTGCTACGCTCGCAGCCAGGAATGTTGGTTTGCGTGTTGCCAGGAGATCCGCCTACCAATCGGCAGCGTTTTTTACCGATTCCAGGGTTCCTGGGATATTGGGTCCCAGGTATAAACATGGCGGTGCCAATGAGTCAAACATGCTATCTCGTATGAAGGCATCTCTTATGACGTGGAATGTGCCACTCACGTCAAGCTGCACCGTACGAAGCGAACGAGAGGCAGGAACTTGGCGAGGTATCCCTTCCTCGCGGCAGCGTCGGCGGAGACCCACTTGAGGATGGCTTTCAAGGTCTCCTACACTTCGCTCGCGCGTTCAGCCGGTCGTCTTCTAGGATGGACCGCATCTCCTCTGGCGTCAGGGCTTCGAACTGCGAGCTGTTCTTCCACACCTGCGTCACGCATGAATATTTATATGGGCGTGTTGCCATGGACGCTAAACAGGCACCTAAGCGGACAGCGGCAGCCACGTGAGAAGCTTCGCCAGCTAGCTTGGCGACGGCAACAGCAGAGACAAAGACGATGCAGGCTACTTTGTCCGAAGACCCAAGAGGCCAACGTGAAACGTGGGATGACAGCGGCCCGCGCCAATGGGATCCCGGATCCCACTCACCGAACTTCTCGTGAACAACACCAAATAAATGTTTTATTCTCTCTCTCAACATTTCTGAGCGTTGCCGCGCAGCGTGCGGCCGAATGCGCCGGCTTGCTTGCGCGTCGGGTGAGAGGTTTACAGTCTCTCCTCCTACGTGTTTTTTTTTTTTTGTTGCCACGAGATAAAAACTCGTCCTAATGTGACAGTCTCTTACTGCGATGCAATAGAGAGCCATGAAACAAGAAAAAATGCCAGGGGTTATTGCAGCATGCAGTGCCGAGTGCGAGTGAACGTCACCCGAAAGTGGAGTTCCGTTCCATTATGGCGGCTCCCGAGCGGTATAGGATTTATTGCATGGGCCCTCTGGGGAGCTTTTCCTCTAGAGTCAGTATATTAACTCTATGGGCGACTGGGTCGGCCGGAGAGAAACTCGCCGGTGCGCAATCTCGGAGGCCATGATATTCCCCCGAGATCAGCGTAGCGACCGCTGTACATGGTGTATATACATAGTTTATGGCTTATATACAGAAGGCGAGAGAACGGCTACAGAAAGAGAAGCAGAAAGAAATGCAGAGCGATAAAGAGAGGAGGGGGTGAGAGGGTAAATGATAGAATGCTAGAGAAAGGCTACAGAGAGAGAGAGAGACGCAGAAAGAAAGGCAGAGGGGAGAAAGAGAGCAAGGGTTAGAGGGTAAATGATAGAAGGCGTTAGAACGGCTTCGAGAGAGAGAGGCAGAAAGAAAGGCAGAGCGAGAAAGAGAGCAAGAGGTGAGAGGGTAAATGACAGTAGGCGAAAGAACAGCTAGACAGAGAGACAGAGAAAGGAAGGCAGAGCGCGAAAGAGAGCAAGGGGTGAGAGGGTAAATGATGAAAGGTGAAAGAACGGCTACAGAGAGAGAGAGACAGACAAAAAAGGCAGACCGAGAAAGAAAGCAAGGGGTGAGAGTGCAAATGATAGAAAGCGAGAGAACGACTACGGAGAGAGAGACAGAGAAAGAAAGGCAGAGACAGAGAAAGAGAGCAAGGGGTGACAGTGCAAATCATAGAAGGCGAGAGCACGGCTACAGAGAGAGAGAGACAAAGAAAGGCAGAGATAGAAAGAGAGGAGAGGGTGAGAGGGTAAATATAGAAGGCGAGAGAACGGCTACAAAGAGAGAGGCAGGAAGAACGGCAGAGCGAGATAGATCTATGGGGAGAGAGTGCAAAAGATAGAAGGCGGACGACGGCTGTATAGAGAGAGGCAGAAAGAAAGGCAGAGTGAGAAAGAGAGCAAGCGGTTAGAGGGTAATTGATAGAACGCGAGAGAGCGGCTAGAGAGGAAGAGAGGCAGAAAGAAAGGCAGAGCGAGAGAGAGAGCAAGGGGTGAGAGGCTAAATAATAGAAGGCGAAAGAAGGGCTGCAAAGAGAGAGAGACAGACAAGGAAGGGCAGAGAGAGAAAGAGAGGAAGGGGTGAGAGGGTAAATATTAGAAGGCGAGAAAACGGCTACAGAGAGAGAGGCACAAAGAAAGGCAGAGTGAGGAAGAGAGGTAGGGGTGAGAGGGTAAATGATTGAAGGCGAAAGAACGGCTACTAGAGAGAGAGGCCGAAAGAAAGGCAGAGAGAAAAAGGGATGAAGGGCTGAGAAGGTAAATAATAGAAGCTAAGAAAACGGCTACAGAGAGAGAGGCTGAAAGAAAGGCAGAGCGAGAAAGAGAGGAAGGGGTGAGAGGGTAAATGATAGAAGGCGAAAAACTTTGTATCTCTGCCTTCGTTTGTCTGTCTCTCTCTCTCTGTAGCCGTTCTTTGGCCTTCTATCATGTGCACTCTCTCCGCTTACTCTCTATCTCGCTCTGCCTTTCCTTGTCCGTCTGTCTCTCTCTGCAGCCGTGCTGTCGCCTTCTATCATTTGCATTGCCACGCTTGCTCTCTTCCTCTCTCTCTGCCTTTCTTTGTCTGTCGCTCTCTCTCCGTAACCGTTCCCTCGATTTCTATCATTTGCACTCTCATCCTTTGCTCTCTTTCTCGCTCTGCCTTTCTTTGTCGGTCTCTCTCTCTATAGCCGTTCTTTCGCCTTCTATCATTTACCCCCTCAACTCTTGCTCTCTTTCTCGCTCTGACCTTTCTTTCTCTGTCTCTATATCTGCAGCCATTCTCTCCCCTTCTATCATTTACCCCTCTCACCCCCTGCTCTTTTTCTCGCTCTGCCTTTCTTTCTGCCTCTCTCTCTGTAGTCCGTTCTCTCGCCTTCTTTTTTTATTTACCCCTCTCACCCCCTTGCTCTCTTTCTCTCTGCCTTTCCTTGTCTGTCTCTCTCTCTCTCTTGGCAGCCGTTCTCTCGCCTTCTATCATTTACTCATTTACTCTCGCCCCTTGCTCTCTTTCTCGCCCTGCCTTTCTTTCAGCCTCTCTCTCTCGTAGCCGTTCTTTCGCCTTTAGTCATTTACCCTCTCAACCCTAGCTCTCTTTCTCGCTCTGCCTTTCTTTCTGCCTCTCTTTCTGTAGCCATTTTCTTGCCTTCCATTATTCACCCTCTCACCCCTTTCTCTCTTTCTCTTTCTGCCTTTCCTTGTCTGTCTCTCTCTCTCTCTCTTAGCAGCCGTTCTTTCGCCTTCTATCATTTAGCCTTTCACCCCTTGCTCTCTTTAACGCGCTGCCTATCTTTCTGCCTCTCTCTCTCTGCTGCCGTTCTTTCGCCTTCTATCATTTACCCTCTGAACCCTTCCACTCTATCTCTGCCTTTCTTTGTCTGTCTCTCTCTCTATAGCCGTTCTCTCGCCTTCTATCATTTGAACTCTCACCCCTTGCTCTCTTTCTGCCTCTCTTTCTCTCTCTGACTTTCTTTGTCTGTCTCTCTCTCTCTTTGCAGCCGTTCTTTCGTCTTCTATCACTTACCCTCTCACCCCTTGCTCTCTTTCTCGCTCTGTGTTTCTCTCTTCCTTTCTCTCGTAGCCGTTCTTTCGCGTTCTATGATTTACGCGCTCAACCCTTGCTCTCTTTCTCGCTCTTCCTTCCTTTCTGCCTCTCTCTCGTAGCCGTTCTCTCACCTTCTATCATTTGCACTCTCACCCCTTGCTCTCTTTCTCGCTCTGCCTTTCTTTGTCTTTCACTCTCTCTCTCTCTGTAGCCGTTCTTTCGCCTTCATCATTTGCAGTCTCACCTCTTGCTCTCTTTCTCGCTTTGCCTTTCTTTGTCTGTCTCTCTCTCTTTCGTCGTTCTATCGCTTCTATCATTTGCCCTTTCAGCCCTTGCTCTCTTTCACGCTCTGCATTTCTTTCTCCCTCTCTCTCTGTAGCCGTTCTTTCGCCTTCTATCCTTTACCCCCCTCACCCCTTCCTCTCTTTCTCTCTTCTTTTCTTTGTCTCTCTCTCTCTGTGTAGCCGTTCTTTCACCTTCTACCATTTGCCTTCTCACCCCTTGCTCTCTTTCTCGCTCTGCCTTTCTTTGTCTCTCTTTCTCAATCTGTAGCCATTCTTTCGCCTTCTATCCTTTGCACTCTCTCCCCTTGCTCTCCATCTCCCTCTGCCTTTCTTTGTCTGTCTCTCTCTCTCTCTCTCTGTAGCTGTTCTCTTGCCTTTTATCATTTATCCTCTCACCCCTTCCTCTCTTTCTCTGCCTTTCTTTGTCTGTCGCTTTCTCTCTCCGTAGCCGTTCTCTCGCTTTCTATCATTTGCACTCTCATCCCTTGCTCTCTTTCTCGCTCTGCCTTTCTTTGTCGGTCTCTCTCTCTCTGTAGCCGTACTTTCGCCTTCTATCATTTACCCTCTCAACTCTTGCTCTCTTTCTCGCTCTGCCTTTCTTTCTCTGTCTCTATCTTTGCAGCCGTTCTCTCCCCTTCTATCATTTACCCTCTCACCCCCTGCTCTCTTTCTCGCTCTGCCTTTCTTTCTGCCTCTCTCTCTGTAGCTGTTCTATCGCCTTCTATCATTTGCACTCTCATCCCTGGCTCTCTTTCTCGCTCTGCCTTTCTTTGTCTCTCTCTCTCTCTGTAGCCGTTTTTTCGCCTTCTGTTTCGCCTTCTAAAAAAAGAAAGTCGCATTTGTGTGAACTGCACTGAAGGCTAAGCGCAGCTCGTCTGGTGCGACCACCAATGGCTGCTCGCCCACGACACGTAACAAGCGCGGCACGTCGTCCGTCGTTGGGCCTTCCCGCCGCACCATGTCGGCAAACCACGCCAATAAGCCCTTTGTCTTCCAGACCATGAACACACCACCGCAACCGCGTTATCTCGTTGACAGTGCCGCTGGGCACTAAGCGCTCGGACACGTCCAGTGGGTTCTGCAGTAACCAATGCGGAGTATGACTATATTTCTAGGGTAGATAACACGCAGCAACGCTCCTAAGTTCTAATGTGCCTTGCTCGCAGCAATTTTTTCCCTGTGTCGGCACTCTTGAATGCCACGGCCCGTACTTAACGCATTTGATACGCCCCAAGTGCGACCGCGTCAGACATTAAACTTAACCAGCAAGTTCCCTAAAATGCTGTACAAGATAGGGTCATGCACTAACAATAAAAAGTCAGTATCTGGGTTTTACGTATAAAAACCACGATATGATTATGATGCACGCCGTAATGAAGTGTTCCAGAAATTTTGACCATATCTTGTGTTCAATAGCGTGCACCTACCTCGCACAGCACACTGGTTTCTAGATTTTCGCTTCCAACGAAATGCGACCGCCACGGCCGGGATCAAATCCGCGACCTGGTCTGTGGCCCAGTGCCGTAACCACTGTAAAGCATGGTGGACAATGGTTACCGAGGTTATTGTACAGAGGGGACCATAAGGAAGTCGTAAACCAGTTCAGACTGATGAAGCAAGTTTAGCTCAGATGTCTTTTAGTTAAATTCGCAGTAATAGGGCTATGCTTAAAATCATGAGCAATGTGGTAAGGGACGCCGAATTCGTGTTTATTGAAACGGAGTGAGAATCGGAATGCAATCATAGAAGGCGGCGCACGGCCGATCGTGTTGTCCGTACAGTGAGTGAATAAATGTCGGGAAAACATTGACACCGCACTAGCCGTAGTCTGTGCATCTAGCATGGCGTTCTCTTATCTAGCATGGCGTTCTCTTGTATTTGCTTCCTTGTCGACCAGCTCTTACCCGCTGTTATTACCAGTGTTGTACGGAACGGCGTTCGAAGGAACGACGTTCCATGAACTAGTTCCTTTTAGCAGGAACGGAGGAACGCCACTGTTCCATTCAGGATCGGTGGAAGCTGTAACGGTAACTCGTTACGTTTAAGCAGGAACGGTAGAGGGAACGGCGTTCCTTCTGTGAACGTTTCACGGCATTCAACAGGCACACGCACGCAGCACATCATGCAGAACAGAGCTGATGGGCGACCGTGTGAGCTGCGAAAAGGTAGCGCTCGCCCATCACGTGACTATGATGCATCCTGGTTTTTACTTCAAGGCACCCGCCGGGGGCGCAGGGAAGTGAAAGACGCTGAGACTGACCACGTGCGGGAGGAATAGTTGATTTTTTACACCAGAGATGTTATGCTCGAGGTTTCCATGTGTCGTAGAAAGAAAATTATCATCATCATGAACCGGCACGCACTCTCTTCGTCATCGCCATCCTCATCCTCTCCTGCTTCTCTCCCAGAACATGGGCGCTGATCTGTGCGGCGCGGGATGAAATAACTCTGATGGGGCGAGAGAACGAGTAGAGAGAGCGAAAGGAAGAGGTAAAGAGATAAATTCATGGCTACAAAAAGTTTTCGGCGAGGCGAGATTCGACACCGCATATCCACGGTCTGAAGGCGAGCGTGGTAACCACTCGGCTATCTAGTTTTTCTTTTTTAGGGGCGAAGCTCCTTAAGCCGTGGGTCATGCGTCCCTTGTTTGTAGTACGTAGTAGCCACCTGCGTGGTGACGATCGCGATGCCATACAACCCATGGCATCGCGATATGGTCTCACATGCACATCGTTTGACCACATGCAACCAACGACCATCACGTCTTTGCCATGGGTCGTGCGTCCCTTGTAGTTTGTAGTACGTAGTAGCCACCTGCGTAACCAGCAGTATCTCCCTGTGTGATGACGATGACGCTGCCATCACGGCACACCACATGGAATGTACCCACTATGCATCATAACGATGACGCTGATGACGATGACGATCGCGATGCCATACAACACATGGCATTGCGATATTGTCTCACATGCATATCGTTTGACCACATGCAACCAACCACCAGCACTTCTTTGAGGATGTACCTCCGGAGCTTCGCCCACTCATCATTTAGGAGTACAGTAAACTGGGTAAGTTGGTATTGACTCATTATGTTTACAGCGCGAAAAGACGAGGAAACTTACAAGGAACACATGCAACAGGACACAGCGCTGACTATCAACTGAAATCTTTTTATTCAGGAAACGGGTTTATAAAGGAAGGGGCCGAACCTGCGCGCCTGCGCACACTTAACCTCGACACACATGATGCAATATTTTTTTTCTCTTCAAACTCAAAAGATTAGCACTGGTTCCCAAACTTCAAAGATTAGCACTGGTTCCCACGTGAAAGCCCCTTTGCACGCTCAACAATACCGCATCTCTGCCATATGTTCATGCCCTGTCACACAGGCTGAAGGAAATAGGAAGCAGGTATGGAACGAAGGTGGTTTTTAAATGCGAATGCATTTCATAGTCGGGCTATGTCAGGCATACGGCGTTGTCCGGCGTTGTCCGGCGTTGTCCAGCGTTGTCCAGCGTTGTCCGCGGAGGAGGAGGAGGAGGATAGGTTGAGGAGGTAAGCGCCGGCCGGTGTTTGATGTGAAGCATCTTATGGCGAAGCTTAATCCGGTGGTGGTGGTGGGCGGCGTGACCACCCTTACTGCGCATGCGCAAACCCTTAAAAAAATAAAAATAAAAAACCTCCTCTCTCCCTCTCTCTCTCTCCTCTAAGCATCCCTTCCCGCAGCAACCACACCCTCACTGCGCATGCGCCTCCCCTCCTCTCTCCCCTGCTAGGCCCCCCCCCTCTCTCCTCTAGGCATCTCTGCCCGCAGCGTCAAACACTCCCACTGCGCATGCGCGCCCCCCTCTCTCTCCTCTCCTACGCTCCCCCCCCTCTCTCGCCTCGCGACGCCGACACAGGCAGCGTCTGCTAGCGAGTTTCTTGGTTGAAAAAACCGACTGCTCGCGCTGCACAACCGCTCTCTGGCCACCCCGTATATATGGCAATGGATCTTGACCTCCAAGGTGGTGCCGGTGGGAGATTTCTCCTGTGCGTTGTTGAACAATAAAAATTCGCAGCGTGCGCGTTAACTAAAAGCCGACTGCGAGTCTCTGTGTCCAGTCGGAGTCATCTGTCTCTCATTGCTCATTAGCAGCGATTGGCATGTTCCAGTAAGAAACACCGCGCCATCGCTGCGTGCTTTACGCATCCCCAGTTCTCTCTCCTGCGCGACGCTGCGATGAGCGCCAGCGTCAACGCCGCCGCCGGTGTAAGCGTTAGTGCCCGCTGCTTCACATCTACACATGGTTCCCTTTAGCGGAAGATGGTGTAACTTTTTATCTCTCCGCTCTCACTCCCTCTCCCATAGCAACAGCTGCGGGCGCGCGCGCTTATCCTCGCCCCTAGCAACCGGAGCAGGTGGTGCGGGCGGAGTAGCGGAGAATGAGTGGAGAGGAGGAGCGCGCTCTGGTGTGTGAGGGCGCTCGCATCGCGGAGGCTCGGCGGAGCTCCCGCGTGTGTGGAGAGTGTAGCAGAGGGTAGGTGCAGTGCTTCGCCGCTCCTTCTCTCGCCGTTCGCTCTCTCTCCTCCCTGCGCCCCACACTCCCGTCCGCTCGCTCGCACGTATATATAAATGGAGTGAAGCGCGCGCGAAATGCATTCGCATTTCCTCACGATTCCCTTCGGGGAGGTGGGGGGCATTTTTTTTTCGGCGAAAACAAGTTGGGTGCAATTTGCTCAAGTATAGAAAAGAGGGCCAAAAGACAAGGCGGCAACTCCCAGTCAACGTGCACGGTAAAACATGAACAGAGGTTTGTCAACTGCGCATGCGCTGTTGTTTACCAGATACCTATTTCATGTGGACAAGTGTATATTGGACAGACGGGGCGGTGCCTTAACAAAAGATTAAGCGAGCACAAGTATAATCTAAAAGGAAGTGCTGCTGGCTCCCATTTGGCGGCGCACTGCAGGAATTGTGAAGACAGCGCATGTCATCCCCTGTTCAACCAAACCACTGTGATATACAAACACAAGGATACCCTATCGAGAGAGATAATGGAAGCTTTCTACATAAAAAAAGAACCAAGACAAGTGCATCGCCGGCCGTCTATCACCCTCCATGACAGCGAAATATCACTTCTAGACTTCCAGTGAACTGCAAAGGGGCTTTCACGTGGGAACCAGTGCTAATCTTTGAAGTTTGGGAACCAGTGCTAATCTTTTAAGTTTGAAGAGAAAAAAAATATTGCATCATGTGTGTCGCGGTTAAGTGTGCGCAGGCGCGCAGGTTCGGCCCCTCCCTTTATAAACCCGTTTCCTGAATAAAAAGTTTTCAGTTGATAGTCAGCGCTGTGTCCGGTTGTATGTGTTCCTTAGTAAGTTTCCTCGTCTTTTCGCGCTGTAAACATAATCACTCATCACGATTCACTCCGCGGATATGCTGTGATTTTTTTTCTGTCACGGTATTTATTCAACATAGGCATGGAACTTTGAAGCAATTCAATACAGACAGAGAAACTAATATGTTCATTTTGCTCGTATCGCGACCCAGCGAGGAACACATAGTACTGAAGAATTCGCATACATCTCTAGAGCGAATGCATCAAAGAACTGCCATTTCCCATTATACACTATAGAACGGTGGTAAGGATAAACACCTCACCAATGCAATATACCAATCTGGCAGTCCTTCCATTTGCTCGTATACATCTCTTAGCTGACTCACCATGTACTAATGAAGTAGGATGTTGAGTAAATTGTTGGCTATGCGTTTTTTCTGGAACATGCGTGCATGCTAGAAGTGTATAGCATATCCTTGTATAGGACAGTATGTCAAGGGGGGTGGAAAGAAGTGATGGTGAGGAGGAGAGAAAGAAGGAGGGGGAAAACGAGCATAGAGAGACAGAGAAAAAGAAAAAAAAGATAGTAGGCGAGCGAACGTACGCAGAGATACAGAGAGAGATAGCGAAAAAAAATATAAAGAGAGAAAGAGAAAAATATGGAGAATGAAAGGCAAGAAAGAAAGCAAAAGATAGAAAGACAGAGGACGAAATATACAGAAATATGTTCGCTGACTGTGAACCGGGGACTTTACTAAGGCGCAAATGTGTATTCTGAACATTACTTTCTGCTCACAATGAAATATTGAATCAGCACTCATTAAACCGAGAACTCAACGGTCCTCGGCCGCCCCCCAGCTCGTGAACCCCATGCAACCGCAGCAACCACAACCCTCTTAACACTCGCACCCCGCAAGAAGACTCGCCTTCTCTCCTTCGCCCCAGCTGGGCCGTCAAAGAAGTTGCACCTCGACACCTTCGCTGTCACTCCCCGTGAAGAAGGAATCGAGTTGGTTCCGAAATGCCGGGAATAAACCCATTTTTTGGTTGGAGCATTGTCAGTCTTAATTAATTACCCAACCAGACAGGCTACTCTGTCAAAATGTTCAGCTTTAAACGCCTAAGTATTGTCCCTTTCGATGCGATTTCCTGTGCAAGGAATTCAATTATATTGACGCATTGGTGGAAATTTATATTTGAATATGTGAAGCGCAGTAACCTGACTGTGCCTTTGAAGACCGACCTTGAAAAGTGCCACAGGTGTTGGACTTGAAATAGACGAGCACTAAAGTTGCAGTAACATGTATTTAGTAAGGCCGGTGGTCTCAAGAAAATTTGTCTAGGAGCGTTAATTTAGATTTCTCTACCTATGTGTAACCTGCTGTCGGCAATGTTAATTTCGTTTGATATATGTAGCGCAATGGAAGCTTTAAATTGCTCACTTTATTTCGCCTCCGGATTATCTGACACTATATATTTATTAAAAACTCAAATGTAACGTTAATGTAACGACATGTTCCAATTTCGGAAATGCAGCTGTAACGAGTTCATTTTGCGTTTGAGGAACTTGTAACAGGAACTCGTTCCGAAATTGGGAAGGAACGAGCAACGAGCTTTCGTTCCTGTTTTAGAGGAACGTGTACAAGTCTGGTTATTGCTCGAATGAAATGATTTCGCCAACGGTATCGCGCTGGCCCACCGTGTTAAGTCCTGTTGGTTTCAGTTTGCCACGACACGCGTGCCCTGCAGCCCACGTGGTCTTCCAGCCGGAGAAAGAAACGCGCCTTCTACTTCGCTGCCCACTTAATATGGCCGACTTCCGACTTCACCACGGCTTCACAGAGAGTGACGTCAGGGCCTCTCCTAACCTTTTCCTTCCTCTGTGAGCATTCACTTTGTGGATCTGCAGCCATTTTTTTTATCTTTCTCTCTGTTTCAACAGCGAAGCTGTCCTAGCTCGTCACAAAATGCCTCTAGTGGCTCAAAACTATCATCATCATGAACAGGCACGCGCTCTGTTCGTCCTCTTCCTAATTTTGTGTCTCGCTTCTTTCTATGTGTTTCGCCATTTCTTTCGGTATTTTTTAAATCATTTTATCTTTCGCTTTCTTTCTCTGTACTCGTTCTCTCGCCCACAAGAGTTATTGCACGACCAGCCGGACAAATCCGCGCAAGTGTTGTGGGAGCCATACAGATGATGAAGCAGATGATACGGAAAAAGAGGAAGAAGAGAGCGCATGCCGGTTAATGATGATGATAGCTTTCTGTTCCCTCTGCACAGGATAACGGTCGCCTTAAACAGCCCCATTGCTTAAAAAAAAGCGGCGTAACGGGTCCTAACAGTTTCTTATTTGCACGCAAAAATTTGAAGGTAAAGGCACACTGCAACGAAATTTGACTTTGACAGAATTGGCTTGGAATGCGTAGTATATGTTGTATATGTTGGGTAAATCTTAATAATGAGGGTGAAAAATCTTGCAGTTGCCTATTTCATTTACAATCGCCGCTCTAACTGTCAGCTAGCGGACGACGCGGAGCTCTGGCGGTGTGCCCGGGCAAGTCGGACACAAACGGAAATGGCGTAAATCCGAGCCCGCTGGCCCTCCTGAGCAGAACTTGCGGGAGCCGCACACCTTCCTTCCGCGCAATGGGTTAATATCATGACTCACGAGGAAAAGTTGGGCCGGTAAAGCGCTATAACCAGAAGAGCTGTGACATCTTGTCACGTTGTCATTGTGGCCATTGCACTACATAAAAGAATCGTCAAAATTACCGCTACACAACGCTCACAATACTCCCAACAGCAATCGTAAAGGAACCATTGACCAATTGAAAACGTGCTGACATTGTCTTGTGTTTATTTTGAAAATTTTTAGGAAAGATAAATGATTATTTAAGCAATTCTACTCAGCGGGAAAAGGAGCGCTTGCAGCCCAGTTTACAGGATTGCGCCACCATATCAATAACAAGACTCGAGAGTGCGCGAGTGCGGACCCGCTGCCGATTGCGCCACTTTGCGCTTCGTGTATGTCATAGATATCGTAGTGTCGCGTCTTGTGCGTTTTCTCTAACCATGTACCGACAACTCGACTTCATGTGACAGCCTTCAGGACGGACCACATATAAGAGATGATACAAGAACTAAAATTTAAGAACCAACTAGCTTAGCGACATCATCCTTTACCTCGCCAAGTGAAACCTCACTGAGGAGCTGCACAACGTAAGCGGCGAAAACAGAAGCCCGGAATCGTTAAGCTCAGACCGCTGCGGCTCGTTAGCGCAGGCAAGCTAATCTGAAAGGGGCCTGCAACACTTTTCCAAATAGCCATCAAATGGAGCCAGTCAAGAAGCTTATTGGCTCGCGAATGCACCGCCACAAAAATTTTTAGAATCCGTCCACTACGAGCGGAGTTACAAATATTTGTCGCACGCTGCAACTGCATCTCTCTTCTCTCGTCCCGACGAAAGCGCTAGAAGCTAAGCAGGAAGGGATTGCACGGGGGAGGAAAACACGTCACGCGCGCCTGATGACCTTGAACACTTTTTCTCTTCTTTTTTTTTTTCTTCAGTGCGATTTCGCGCGCGCTCATGGACCAGTCGCGGCCTCTCGCGGCGGCCCCAGTAACGACCGAGCGGGCCATGTTCAAATCAGCGAATGGCTGATACAATGGATGTGACGCAGTTTTATTGATCCTGTAGCGTCATTTGTTGAGAGAAGAGAAAGTGATCTTTAGCTGACATTATTGTATTCAGTTATTGTAAATTCCAGACCCGCGTGCTACGCTATAATATTTGGCTCACGTGTTCTCGGGAGCCTCGACTACCGATCGGCAGCGTTTGCTGACTATGCTCAAAAAGTGTTGCAGGGCGCCTTTAAGTTCAAGGCACAGCGAGCGCAAGTGGAACGTCTACATCGCCAGACTAATCCAGCCGTGGTGCGTCGGAAGGCAGCTGCCGCGCAACGACAATAGCGCCAGAACGACCCAACCGCCTCTCCCGCGCAACAGCATTTAATCGTCGTTACACATTATCGCACATCACATGACGTTAAAACCACACGACACAATAATACCCGCATTGCAATAACAGAAGCCGTAGCACCAATAACAATAGCAGCAAAACAATAACAGCGCAACGGGAATCACTGTGTCCGCGCTACGCACTTCCTCAGGTTTCACTGTAGTGGAGCTGCAGCATTTTTCTGAATTATTTTGCTTTGTGGCTATCAGTGTCGTACGGAACGGCGTTCCAAGGAAAGACGTTCCTGGAACTAGTTCCTTTTGGGAGGAACGAAGGAACGCCAGCGTTCCATTCAGGATCGGTGGAACTGTAACGGTAACGCGTTACGTGTGCGACGGAACGGCAGGGGCAACGGCGTTCCCTTCTGTGAACGTTCCACGGCATTCAACAGGCGCATAGGCGTATCTACCGGAGGGGGGGGGGGGGGCAAGGCCGGCGCCAGCCCCCCCCCCCCCCCACCGAGAAAAGTTAGGGGGCGGACCCCCCCCCCCCCCCCCACTATCGAAAGTGGTCACTGTCACCTGCACACAGGGAAACCAAGAACTGAGACGAATTTTACAGCGAAAGCTGTGTATGGCTAGGAGAAACGAAAAACCGTTCGGCATCTGTGTCACGAGCGGTCTCCATTGGCTGTGCTATCAGTTACGTCGTTCTGAGCGTCGTACCAAAGCTCGCGCGCCATTGGCGCGTGAGCTTGGGTACGACGCTTGCAAGGTCAAACGCTTGCAGCCACGGCGCGCCCTCTGGCGCGCCAAAGAAACGGCGTTGCGGGCAGAACAGCGTCGACGTGTTTGCGGGAGCGCGTGCTCCGGGGCGAACGCCTGCTTTGGGCGAGAGTTTCTCCAGCGGCACTTTGGCTTCGGCTGCGACGTCTGTGACCGCCTGTGGTTCGACCACAACCTGGCAACGATGATTGTGGAAGGCTTCAGTGCAGCGTCGGGTTGAACCCACTGCTAAACACCGGGGCCGCACATTTCAGCTTCGCTGGTTAACCATTTGTACGGAGTGCTTGGGCGGTGATTTTTTTCCTTCAACACACCAGTCACGTAATTATATAATAAAATTTGTCCCATGCTTCTGCTTTGAAGATAGTCCTCCATGTCTCAATACCACGCACTGTAGGGTCTCTGCGGTTTCCGCGGTGGTTATGCGACGCTTTCGCGCCTTGCTCTCCAGCATTAAAGAGGAGGCTCCCTCTGAGCAGCGGCTTAATAATGTTAGATATCTCTGTCATACTTTTCATTGGCTCGTCCTAGCCTGAAATTTATATCAACGACGACAATGGGAGCCAGTAAACGTTTTATGAACCGGATCATACCTCTTCCTGTTTAAGCAAATTCATTTTCTTTAATCGAAAGCAACAACATGAACACTGCTCCAAATCCAAGATGCTGTGAGTGGATGAGTCTGCAGCAGTATTACACCGATCTTGGAAAGCTAAAAAAGATATCCACTTTAGTCTCTGATGAACCTGCTTCGCTTTGCTTATCATGTGGCATAATTTATCAGCTTCCAGTGATTGCGGCGGCTTGCAACAAGGCGACGAATAAGACAGGGAACTCGAGCCCATAGGAAAGCCCAGCTTTCAAGCCTGACCCGCACCTTGATATACCGTTCAACACGGATTCGATGGGGGGCTAGTTGGTATGGCATCGTTCTTTTGCTGCGCTAAACTGAGACAAGTACAAAACGAGAAGACAGATGTGCGCAAACTTGCAACGCAAAGTTGCAAGTTTGCGGATTAGGCAGATGTTCAAGGTCCGCGGTTTTCTGGTCTAAAAAAACTGAATCGACAGCCGGGCTATATTTGGCCTTGATTCATATAGAATTGACTTGTACAGGCGCAAAATACAACACGGACAGGAAAGAAAAACGCATGCTCAGCGCTGCTTATTTCTCTTTCCCCCCTCTCTCACCAAGGATGATTTCAGAGTTGTATACGCGCACAAACAGCTCACATCGTCACACTACACTGTTGAAAATGTTTGTTATGCTGATCCATCTCGCCTGCCGCTCTAAGTAGCCGCTGCCAATACCATGGCTGGGCAGCCTTCTTGGATTACGTTCTGAAGGAGACATCGTCCGACCATTCCAAAAAAGCTCAGGTATTGTTCAGCATAGTAACGGGCTGTTTAGTGTGAAGACGTCATTTTAACGCCGTGAGATTTCACAGATTTGTGTCGTCGCGAAGTCGCGTAGCAAGCAGGCGATTTTTTGGCACACCGAAACATTTTGACGAATAGTGAAGAACCAATTGGCCAACAATATGTCATAATGAAAGTAGTTTATTGTCTGATTTTCATCTGTCGTGCATAAGTGGTCATTACGCGATGGATTATTTTCGCACCATTTGTTGCAACGCTTTACTAGCATGCGCAGTGTGCATGATACAGAAAACTTTGACCAATCATAAACAGCTAACCGCCAATGCGGAAGGAAACAACACGGGGTGGTTGAACGTTACAATCAGCCTCATTTTTCCGAAGAAAATTTGTGCGTACACCGTTTGCACAGGCGTATTTATAGACGGAAGGGGCCGGAGGACCCTGCCAACAATGTTGCAAATACAAATCCGGTGAGTATAAACCATCTACCACGTCTTCAACACCACAAATTCTTATTAAAAGGAAGCTTGTCATTGACAATTTAAGAACGATAGTAATATCACAATAGTAATAAGAATAATATAAACGCGCTAGACACAATTTTTTGACTAGTTGCAAAGCATGGCAAAATCTACGGAAATCTGAACATGGGAAAGAAAGTGTAGCACTAATTACGGAAAATAAAAGGCACAGTCACTGCTACCTACATTAAAAACCTCAATTATTAGTGCGCAGCATTCAGACATAAACGAAACTTCATTGAATGGATGGGTGGATGCGAAACTTTATTGTGAGTCCTGAGGTGCCCGACTCAACGCGCAGCGGGCCGCTCCCACGTTGGGACAGTCAGGCCAAGTCCGACCGCCGCTTCGTGGGCCCTCTGGACAGCCCACAGTTGAGCCCGGACATCGGGGCTCTTGATAGCGGATAGCCACTTCTCTTCATTGGATTGGTCCGTGCCCCGTAACGAGGGGCAACGCCAGAGCATGTGGTCTAGGCTAGCGAATTCGTTGCAGTGCCTGCAGGAGCTATTGGAATAATTGTCGGGATAAATTTTATGTAGTAAAGCCGGGCTGGGATACGAACCCGTCTGCAGTAACCTGAGAGTCAAGGCCTGCGCTCGATTTAATTTCTTGTTAGGAAGGGGGAAAGTCTCTCCTGCCGAGATAGAAGTGCTGTGTAATTTCGTTATAAGTGGTCGGATGATCTCTGTTCTCCACAACTGCGGGTCGGCGGGGGAATTCTTCATGGTCGCGGAAAGCGACACCTCGCGCCTTGGAGTGGGCCAGCTCGTTCAGGTTTGTGGGGCCTCCCTGATGGATCCCATGTGAGCGGGGAACCACGTGAGAGTGTGGGTGGTGATGCTTTTGCCCTCCACAATGCAACAGGCTTCTACCCCGCTGGGAATACCACCATTGTCATAATTTTATCTATGCATAAAGTTAATGTACAAAAAGTGTTGCTTGTGACATTAT
Organism: Rhipicephalus appendiculatus; assembly: GCA_030522465.1. Taxonomy (NCBI): domain Eukaryota; kingdom Metazoa; phylum Arthropoda; class Arachnida; order Ixodida; family Ixodidae; genus Rhipicephalus; species Rhipicephalus appendiculatus. The sequence goes on along the minus strand of JALIZH010014926.1, from coordinate 39,592 downwards.
TACATGCATAAATGAAACAAGCAAATTTTGAGGGCTTATTTGTTTGACACAACCTTATGAAAATCAGCAGACAATGAAGCCAAGGAAGGTATAGGGAACGTCAACTACACTGATTTTTTAAGTGTATTGTGGTAATTGTGATTCACATGTGAGAACATATTATACCTTCATGTATTATCTGAGTGCTCATTGGTTGCTGTCCATCCGCTCGTTAAAGTATAACGTGCTACGTCACGCCAGCTGGCAAAAAAAGTGTTCCACACTCGCTACCAGGCCTACGAGTGGCGCTGAGTAACACTCCCAGGTTTGCATCCACATAAATACCCGATAAAGCGGGCGAGAATATCACCGCTGCCGTAGTTGAATTGGTAGAGCATCGGAAGCGTTATCCGAAGGTTGCTGGTTAGGTCCCTGCCGGAGGCAAGTTGTCTTTTCGGCCACTTTACTTTCTCCACATGTGTATCCTAATCACTACAGTACACTTTAAAAACAGTACAATTAACGTTCCTTATACCTTCCTTGTCTTCATTATCTGCTGGTTGTCATTAATATTACACGCATAACATGCATATGTGTGTGGTGGTCCCTGCGCATGCTATATCTGAAACAGTGCGCCCTTTTTCAGTACTGTTAATATATGAAAACATCAAATTTTCTGCGAATTAAAATTTCTCTCTGCATTTATATGCAGGGTGTTTTTTTTAAAGCAATACAGATTTTTTCTTTAAAAAGTATAATAGTTAGGCACTTGTCGTCTTCGCAGCCCATTTCTAGGCCGAGGCGGAAAAATTTTGCTACTAATTAGATCACTCAGGAATGGTTATTTAACAAAAATAATTTAATGAACTTCTTTATTATCAATTTTTAGGGTGGTTGTTTATAAGGCGAAGTTGTTCTACGTCACAATGTATGGCCAGCCCAATTTTTAAAAATCGACAATGTCGCATGTAGTTTGAGAGATCCATCGTCGAATTTCCAGACCGCAGTGCTGGAGGTACCGAAACTGACGCACCGGGTGCGCCAGAAGGGCGGTCCGTGTGCTGAGTTACGCCGGAACTTCCCTTTACTTAATTCGAATCATGGCGCACCGGGCGACAAACGATGTGTCATCCTAGCAGAGCATGCCGAACGATGGTCCTTCGCGAGTGATGTGCGGTGGTTTTCCGATTCCTTGTAAGTTGAAAGCCTTTAACGCATTGATCGGTGTCTGGTCACCTGGCACGCTGCCAGCTGTGGCCAGGGTTGCCGTTGGTGGCTACTTTGCGCCAAATTGGCTACTTTAGGACCCCGTCTGGCTACAAAAATTTGAGGTTGGCGCCTTGGCTACTTTTTGGCTACATTGAACTTCTGTTAAGGCGCATTTAGCAGCCTATTTCCTTATTATTTGCAGGTTAAAAATCAAGAAAGTCTAAAAATCAGGCACTGTTTTCAACCTTTTCTGTGGCATAAGCTAATGCGTGCGCATGTCTTGGCCCCAGCAAAAGGCTCATGCGCACCAAAGCATCGCCCCCCCCCCCCCCCGCAAAACAAATATCAGCACCAAAATGAAGCTGGTCTGTTATTATGGCAAATCTAGTAATAGATTTAGGCCTGTGGCTTCAAGAAAAAACTGCTTAAAAGTTAACATTCCCACTGACTTGTTGGCGGGAATGCTCCAATATTAGATTGCCTCTGGGAAGAACTATCCTGCATAAATATATGCAGATGAACTGGACTTATACTAATACGATATAGTTGCTGCGCCACCGGGTGCAAAATATGATTTATGGAACTAAACGTCAGAAAATGCAAGGTTATTCGTCTTTCGAAACAGCGTTGCATTTTACAACGTGTGACTTGCTATGAATATTTATATTCTCATATACACCATGTAATATTAAGAGGAAATATATAAAATCCTTTCCGACTACAACCGTACTGCTTACATAAGAGCCACGAATGCCCCCTTTCTGCTCCCTCTCTAGCAGCGCATCGAAATTTCCGCCGCTTGAGCTTATTTCATAGAATATACTAGGGAAGCGGGCTCCACGACCCACTCTTTTTTATTACCGTACTATGGGTCATCCCTTTGGTTATCGCTCTGAGGTCACTATTTTGTGAAACCCGATGCTTACTAGTCTGTCGGAAGTTTGTTCATTGTTCTTTTTTACTCACTATATTCTGTTCATTTTTTTTGTGTGTTTTATGCACTCTGAGGAATGCTCTTGGCCTTGCGGTACATAACTAACTAAAAAATAATTAAATAAATAGATAAAAAAATAAATAAATAAATAAATAAATAAATAAATAAATAAATTTTGGCAACTCGCCTGTGGCTTGCACAGCAAGATAGAAAGCAATATGGTCTTATTTTTCTGCGTTTGCATACTAAAAATCATATTTATTTTACAAAAATTCGAGTCATAATACCGTTTTCTTCTATTTGGCTACAAATTTGGCGACAAAGTTAAATTGAATGGCTACTTTGGCTACTTTTAGCTTGAATTCTGTCTCCTTTTGAAATCTATCCAACGGCAACCCTGGCTGTGGCGTCTCCTCCTCACGCGGCGGGATAAGTTAACCGTCTGAGCGCTGGAACGCGGATGTCGTCTGCACGGTGCGCAAAGCGCGAGAATAAGAACCCATGCGAAACGCAGGCAGATTAGCCTCTCGTCTCACTACGTAAAGGGAAATTCCGGCTTGATGCAGCACGTGGAACGCCCTTCAGGCGCACCCGGTGTGTCAGTTTCGGTACCTACGGCACCGCAGTCTGGATATTAGATGCGAAGCATTTCTTAGCGAACTTCGGCGACTTTGAGCGTATCTATCTATCTATCTATCTATCTATCTATCTATCTATCTATCTATCTATCTATCTATCTATCTATCTATCTATCTATCTATCTATCTATCTATCTATCTATCTATCTATCTAGCCGCCTATGACTTTGTGCTCTCCCTGCCGTATAGTTAATGGGATTTATACCAAATTTGGTATGGCATAACATGACTCTAGACGAACGTAAATGGCTGGTCATATCATGAAAATCGTGAATAACTTGTCATGAAAAGTATGATTTACATGCCACGCTCATGGTGCGCTCGCGGCCATTTCGTTAGCTTGAGATACACCAAATTTAGTATTGAGTGACATGACTGTATGACGAACATAAATGACAAGCGTTAATATGGAAATCATGACATGTCATGAGCGACATGACTTGCATTCCACGCTGATGGCGCGCTCACGGCCGTTTGGTTAGCTTGATATACACCAAATTTAGGACTGAGTGACGTGACTGTATGACGAACATAAATGACAAGTGGTAATATGAAAATCATGAATTGTCATGTGCGACATGACTTGCATGTCACGCTCATGGCGCGCTCGCGGCCGTTTCGTTAGCTTGATATACACCAAACTTGGTATTGAGTGACGTGACTGTATGACGAACATAAATGACAAGTGGTAATATGGAAATCAGGACATGTCATGAGCGACATGACTTGCATTCCACGCTCATGGCGCGCTCGCGGCCGTTTCGTTAGCTTGATATACACCAAATTTGGTATTGAGTGACATGACTGTAACGAATATAAGTGGCAGGTGGTAACATGAAAATCTTGGCATGCGTGTCATCTACAACGCCATTTACATGCCACGCTCATGGTGCGCTTGCGTCCAGTTCGCTAGCTTGATATACGTACACCAAAATTGGTATTGCGCGACGTGACTGTATGACGAACATAAATGACAGGTCCTAACCTGTCAAACATGACATGCAAATTATGTAAAGCAGGATTTGCTCCTTCCTGGCTGCTTCGCATTACATCGATTCCCACAGTGCGTGGGATCTGCCGCCTTTTCGACGATGGATCTCTCAAACTACATGCGATATTTTCGATTTTTAAAAATTTGGGCTCGCCATAAATTGTGACGTAGAACAAGTTCGCCTTATAGACAACCACCCTAAAATTGATAATAAAGAAGTTAATTAAATTATTTTCGTTAATTAATCATTTCTGAGTGACCTAATTAGTGGCAAAATCTTTTTTGGTTGCGAAGGCGACAAGTGCCTATTATAGGTTTTTAAGGAAGAATCTGTATTGCTTAAAAAAACACCATATATATATATATATATATATATATATATATATATATATATATATATATATATATATATATATATATATATATATATATATATATATATACCGGATTCTTTGAACGTCATTCACGCTGGACCCGACGTATTGTATGCAAGGAAGGAACGACGAAACTTTCATGAAAGCGTCTTTACTTAACGTTTTCGGCTGGTGGACCAGCCTTCGTCAGAAGTCTGACGAAGGCTGGTCCACCAGCCGAAAACGTTAAGTATTCGGCAGCGGCGGCGGCACCCTGCGAGCACTGCTAACCTCGGAACTGATTTTACGTTGTCGCGGGAACCTACGCTGTGGCAGTGCCTGCCTTACGGGCCCGTGGAGGGACCGCCATCGTACTCAGCTGCTGAACGGATCGTCTGTGCGCACATTTGAAAGCTTCGTTGGCTTTCGTCGACTTCATCCAGCCTGATTGCATCGCTGTGCGCTACGGTACCACTGCGCAGGCGCCACTCTGACGGAACGAAGCAAGATAAAAGGAGTCTTTCCTGAGGTGGTGTCATTTCGGCAGCGGCGGCGGCACCCTGCGAGCACTGCTAACCTCGGAACTGATTTTACGTTGTCGCAGGTCAGTCATTAGGTCAACCACTCTCTTGTTTCCTGTATAGTGCCGCCGCTGCCAAAGGCCTTTTGTGTCTTGCAATGTCGACATTGTGTTCATCATGCCATCTGACTATATCTGCTGAGTGTGTTCCTGTGGAGTGTAGCGAGTGCAGTTGCATGTATTATCTCGGAAAGTGTGCAGGAATCTCAGAAAAGTCTTTCAAAGCGAAAAATGCTGCCCAGAAGGAAATATGGCGGTGTCCTCCTTGCCGTAATGGGGGTTCAGCTTCAGCCCAGATTAACAGCCTAGAGGGTTCAGATATGAAAGCTATTCTTGCTTCCATTAGTGCAAAAATTGCAAGTCTTCCCCTGTTGACAGAAAAGGTTGATGGGATGGAGCAGAGTCTGAGGTTCATGTCGAACAAGTTTGATGATTTTGAAAAAACTATCAGTCGCCAAGACAACGAACTTAAAGAACTACGAAAGAAGGTGGTGGAACTGGAGGAAAGAGAGGCTTCTCGCCAAACCACACAGAGTGAGCTAGAACGACAGATAAATGAATTAGAGTACAGAAACAGAAGGCTGAACTCGGAAATTCACGGAGTCCGTGCGGGGCCAAATGAGAATCTGATAGAATCGCTAAACACAGTCGCTGACAAGCTCAAAGTCCCTCACCTGGAGGCATCAGAGGTAGTGTCTGTCCACAGACTTCCAGCCAAACCGGAGACAATACCAGGAATAATTGTTCGCTTTGCTCAACAGCAGACTAGAGATTCATGGTTAGCAAGAAACTTGAAGCAATCTGACTCAGCCGTTTTTGTTCAAGAAAATCTCACATGGCACTGCAGGGAACTGCTCAAGGAATCGAAGAACGTAGCTAGGGATAAGAGCTACGAATATGTCTGGTACAGTCATGGTAAAGTTCTTGTGCGGAAGACGACAGGAGCACGTGCGGTTCAAATTTCTGAGCTATGGTGACCTTCATCGACTTTAGATTACCTAATCCCGATTGTGTTACTTTGTAAAAATAATCTGCATGAGCTCTTACCACTATTACCTGCCAAACGACCTGAATGATGTCGTATGTCAGCTACGTCGTAATTCATGTACATGTGTGCACCTAAATGCTAGGTCGATTAGAAATATGGTATCGTGCCTAGAAGAGTTTTTCACTGAGTTTTCATTCAAATACTCGGCCATAATGCTCACTGAAACGTGGAGCAGTAATGAAATGGATGTCTTTAAGCTCTCCAGTTACAGGAGATTTTATTTAAACCGCCAGAGTGGTCGTGGCGGGGGCATTGCTCTGTTAATATCTGATACCATTCAATGTGAATTGTTGGATTGCTTTACTCGGACTACCCCTAATTATGAAGTGCTTTGTGTTCGTGCCAACAACACCGTGTTTTCAGTTTGCTATCGACCACCACATGGTGATAATGCCGCGTTTCTGGATTTTTATGATCAATTCCTGGCATATATGACAGAAAATAAGCATATACTTATTGCTGGAGGCGATTTCAACATTGACGTTGGATCTACCAGCTCTATCTCTCGTGACTTTAATGCTGTCATTACGTCTAATGGCTTCATGAACACAATTACAGTACCCACCAGAGTGACTCCTGAATGCGAGTCAGTTCTTGATCTTTTTTATCACAAATTTGTTCGAGACAAATATTAGGTCAGGTGTTCTGTCGTATTGCATCAGTGACCATCTTCTGATATTTTTATGTGCAGAGCTAATGACACAATACACAACAAAGCCCCGGATAATTATGTTTCAATCAATTACAGAAGAGGCGATGAGTGCATTTCGTGAAAGTCTATTGCAGATAGACTGGACCGATATAACAAAAATTGTAGATGCAGACGATGCTTACGATAAATTTCTTGCTATTTTGAAACGAACATATCATGTTCATTTTCCGCTAAAAGAACGCAGATTAAACCGTAAAATACGAAAACCTTGGATAACGCCCGAGTTGCGTGATCAAATGAAAAAGAGAGATAAACTTTACCAAACCTTTCTGCGTACACGTTTACCAGAGGACCTAGCGGCCTTCAAGAGCTATCGCAACAAACTCACAAAATGTTTACGGTCCGCGAGAACACACTATCAATCTATGTATCTTGACGTTCCTGGCAATCGTTCCGACGTTTTATGGGCTAGATTAAACACGCTCCTTCATCGTGGTCACACTACCGCCCCTGTTTCCGAGCTGAAAGTTAACGGCAAAGAAGTAGACGGGTCAGAATTGGCTGACGCATTTAATAATTTTTTCACTCACATGACTACAACCGGAAGTGAGGATGATGCTTGCGAGTACGTTAAAAGTCGAAATGTTCAGTCATTGTACTTATCTCCTATCACCGCCCACGAAGTCTCGTCAACAATAAAAGGTATAAGAAATAGTACCAGTTGTGATGTTGACGGAATTCAAATACGCCCTGTGAAAGAAGTTTCTGATGTTATCGCTCCTATTTTAGCACATATTTTTAATGTCTGTTTAACGACGTTCGTTTTTCCTGTTAATATGCAAGTAGCAAAAGTGACTGTACTTTATAAAAAAGGTGATCGAAATGATTTAGGTAATTATAGACCGGTCTCAATTTTGCCTTTGTTCTCAAAGGCCTTTGAAAAACTTCTGAATACGCGAATTTCAAGTTTTATTGATAAACACAATTTACTTACGCCTGCTCAGTATGGATTTAGAAAAAATAAATCCGCTGAACTAGCGCTTCTGGAGCAAAAAGAGTACATACTTACAAAATTCGAAGAAAAGGCACTCGTTCTTGGAGTTTTTATCGATTTTTCCAAGGCCTTTGATTTAGTTAATCATAAAATACTTGTAAATAAATTACACTGCTATGGTATTCGAGGCCAGGCCCTATCGCTTATGGAGTCTTAAATATCCAGTAGACGACAAGTTGTATGCATAAACAACTCTTTCTCCAGTGTGCAACCTGTGCTATGTGGAGTGCCGCAAGGCAGTATTTTGGGACCACTATTATTTAACATATATCTTAACGATATTATAAATATTTGCAACGAGGCCAAATATATCATATATGCCGATGATACCAGTATGTTCTTTTCAGGGCATTACATTAACGAGCTTATAAGTACTTGTAACAAAACGGTGAAAAAGCTAGAAAGATGGTCAGCAGCAAATGGTATGCGTATTAACGAGAACAAAACAAAAGCTCTTATATTTCGAGCTAAGAACAAAATAATTCCATCTCACGAAGATATAACACTGAGTACTCGCACAAGTGAGATTGTTGACCATTTAAAATGTCTTGGCACAATTTTTTCTGAGAACATGACCTGGGATTACCATGTGGGATATGTCTTGCAAAAATTAGCTCAGGTGACAGGTGTAATAGGTCGATTTCGATATTTGCTTCCAAAAAAATGAAGCTTTTGCTATATCATTCGCTTTTTAACCCTCGTTTAAACTATTGTCAATTGGTATGGGGTACAACGACTGCTACTAATGTTGATAAAATATACATGCTTCAGAAAAAATGTATTAGGCATATATTTAATGCGCATTTTGTGGCGTCCACTAGACCCTTATTTTGTAACTCAGGAATAATTAAGGTGCACCAGCTATACAATTATACATTAAGCAAAAAATTCAGATCGGAAACTCTTAGGCACATAAAAAAATCTACGCAGTCTAGCGAACCTGCGTGCAAGGAATCTAAACTACCCCACCCGTCACGGAGAGAAGTGGGAGGTTGATATAACACGGTTAAACTCCGGCAAACAGCGCTTATCTTACACTCTTCCAGCTCTTCTGAATCGCTGTGACCTGAAAGGTTTTGACTTATTCCACTGCTCCTATCAGGATATCCATGAATTATTTGCAGATATATAATACTTAATCTTCAAATCAATAGCACATTCAGCTTTATGTTTTCTCTCAGTCCTAAAACAAAACTCTTAGATATATATTTGCTTTTTTTTTCATTGGTATGTCGGCATTTCTAGGGTTGTAATCGATATAGTGTATGATGCTGTAATCTACATAATGTCTTTTTTATGCAGTGTATAATGTGCTTCATATTTTGTTTCTGGATGACAATCACGTTATCATGTTTATGTTTTTCAACACAGTGTAATAATTTCGTTTTCAATTCACGGTTCATATATATGTATTAAATCACAAATTCAATCTGTACGCCCTGTTGTAGAGGACCGCCCGCGAGGTGCCATATTGTCATGTTTACCGCGGTGCTGCTACCGCTCCGACTTTTTACTTTATATTTTATTTTTCTGCTTTTTTTTTCTTTTTTTTTTGCATAGGGCTGTGAACTAGTCAAGCTCTTTTAAAACACAGCTTTTTTTTCACAGTCCTTTCTTTCTGTACGACAGAATGAAAAATAAACTTGAACTTGAACTTGAAAGACGCTTTCATGAAATTTTCGTCGTCCCTTCCTTACTCTGACGAAGGCTGGTCCACCAGCCGAAAACGTTAAGTAAAGACGCTTTCATGAAAGTTTCCTCGTCCCTTCCTTGCATATATATATATATATATATATATATATATATATATATATATATATATATATATATATATATATATATATATATATATATATATATATATATATATATATATATATATATATATATATATATATATATATATACACACAATAGTAATGCACAGCCGGCGGAGTGAGTGACGGAGAGGGAGCCCCCCCACTCGCGAACAAGTTGGTACGCCACTGGGAGAGAGTTATTTTGGGGAAAGAGGAAGACACATAGAAAATGACACTATTTTCTGCCTCCCGTTGTGGGGGCACGGCTCAGCGCCTTTGGGGATGGGGAAGAGGGAGTAAAGATGATAGGAAGAAGGGAAGATAGGAAGAAGTGAAATGCGTGGCAAGCTAGGCGTGCGCACGCCCGCAGCACATCATGCAGAACAGGGCGGATGGCCGATCTCATCAGGCACGTGACCACGCTGCATCCTGGTTATCACTTCAAGGCGCCTGCCGGAGGCGCAGGGGAAGCGCGAGACGCCGAGCACGACCACGTGCGGAAGGGATAGTTTATTTTACGGGGCGAAGCTCCTTAAAGCGGCACCCGTTCGTCCCTCGTCGTAGTCGTAGTGCGTAACCAGTCTTACGCTTTGACCTCCAAGGTGGTGCCGGTGGGAGATTTCTCCTGTGCGTTGTTGAACAATAAAAAATTCGCCGCGTGCTCGTTAACTAAAAGCCGAATTCTTCTGTCTCTCATTCCCCATTAGCAGCCATTGGCATGTTCCAGTAGGAAACGTTAGTAGAAGTAGAAGTGTTAAAAGGCCGACTTTTGCTGTCTCTCATTCCCAGTGGCAGCCATTGTTTACCTCCTAAGGTAGTGCCTGGTGAGATTTCTCCTGTGCGTGATTAAACAATAAAAATTTTGTTCAAAACGCCGTTGATTGATGAAATAAACCAACGAAAGACGCCAGATGTTTTCTAAAAGCAAAACGAAAAGACGCCCAGATGTTTCTAAAGCAAAACGAAAAGACGCCAGCTGCTTAACGAAAGACGCCAGGTGTTTTCTAAAGCAATGGTTTTATAATCAAAACCATATCGCGATACAGGTTTGTAGTTGACGATGCTCGTTGCCGTCGGTGTGTGCTCGTATGCAAGAACCACTTAGCTTACATTTCACCGACCACAAAGCGGTCCTAATGAAAGGACAACGGAAACCAGCAATAAAAGTTTGATAAAACATTTAATCAATCGTTTCACGTCAATTTTATCGGGCGAATTAACGGAAGAAATTTCACCGTTTAAGCCGATGATTACTTCCAGGAGCTTCGCCCAATCTCATCATCATTCACCTCGTGGATCTGCCGTCAATTTTTTTTACAGCAAAGCTGCTGTGGTCGAGGTTTCCGTGTGTCGTAGAATGAAAATTATCATCATCATGAACCAGCACACGCTCTCTTCATCCTCTTCTTCTTCTGCTTCGCTCTCAGAAAACGTCCGCTGATTTGTCCGCATAGGATGCAATAACTCCAATGGGCGAGATAACGAGTAAAGAGAGAGTGAAATAAGTAGATATAGAGAAAGATAAAGAAAGAAATTCTAGGCGAAAAAAAATCTAGGTGAGGCGAGACTCGAAACCGCCTATCTATACGATCTGAAGGCGAGCGCCGTGACCACTCTGCTATCCAGCTTGTTTCTTTTGTGGTATTTATTTATCATAGTCATGACACTTTGAACTGATATGTTCATTCTGCTCGTATCGCGGCCAAACGACGAGCACATGTCACTAAAAATCAGCATTCATCCCTTGAACGAATATATCAAGCAACGGCATTTTCCAATCATACACTACAACGGCGGTAGGGATGTATAAGCACCTCACCAATGCAAATATCATTCTGGCTGATTTCCATTTGCTTGTATATATCTCTTAGCTAAGTGACCATCGTAATAAAGTGGAATGTTGAGGAAATTATCGGCAATGCATGTCTCGGCAACATGCGCGCACGCTAGCAGAGCGTAGTATAGCTTTGTATAGTATTGTATAGCAGGGGGGTTGGGAAAGGGGAGTTGGGGTGAGGAGAAGCAAAAACAGGGGAGAACTAGCATAAAAAGAGACAGAGAGTGAGAAAGAAAGAGAGAAATAGAAATAGAGGAAGAGAGTAAGAGAAAGAAAGAAGGCAAGAGAATGACTACAGAGAGAGAGAGAAAGAGGAATAAAGAAAGTGAAAGAGAAAAATAGAAAGAAAGAGAAGAAAGAAAGTAGAAGACAGAAAAACAAAGAGGGAAATACTGAGAAATATTTTGGCCGACTGCGAACTGGAGACTTCACTGAGTTGCAATTGTGTATCCTGGCCTTGACATTGTTTTCGACACATTGAAATATTGAATCAGCACTCATTAAACGCCTAAGTACGGTCCCTTTCGATGCAGTTTCCTGTGCAAGAAATTTAATTATATTGGGTGGAGATTTCTACTTGAATATCTGAAGCGCAGTATCATTGACTGCATTTTTGAAGAACGACTTGGAAAGTACCACATGTGTGGGACTTGAAATTGACGAGCACGCAAACCTGCAGTTAGAGATGCTTGTAGTATTGCCGGTGGTCCTTAAAAACTTCGACTCGGAGCATTTAAATATTATCCTTTTATCTACGTATAACCTGCTGTCGGCGAAATCAAATTCATATAATATATGGAGCATGATGCGAGCTTCAAGCTGCTTATTTTATTTGACTTTAGGATTATCCGGCACTCTATTTTTGTATAAAAAACTCAAATATAACGGTAATATAACGACACGATCCAATTATCGAGATTTAACTGTAACGCGTTTCTTTCGCATTACAGTAACTTGTAACGGGAACGCGTTCCAAAATTGGGACGGAACGAGGAACGAGCTTTCGTTCCCGTGGTAGAGGAACGTGTTCAACACTGGTGGCTATATATGTACATTTACAAATACATATACAGGATATGACGGCGACGACGACGGCAAAAACCAGCAGAGAGGGCGTCCATATAATTACTATCGCTACAAAAAATCATCACGAGATAACTTCACAGATCACCAAAATTGGTGACGTTACTGCGACGTCACATGACGATGGCATCGCATGAAGTCGTCACTTGATCAAACGTGGACCGGTCACGGAGGGTCTCCAAAGCAGTGTGAGGTGCAGAAACCTTGGAATACCTCCGATCGTGGAGGCACTGTTCAAAACCGCGTTAGGTGCTGAACATAGGTCGGCACTTTAAGGGAGTACTCACTCAAACTCACTCACCACAATTTTTTCAAGCCTTCGCACTCACTCACGTTCACACGCACGTCCACTCACACTCATGAGTACTCACTCACGTTCACACTCACACTCATGAGTACTCACTCACGTTCACACTCACGACTACTCACACTCGTAGGCACTCACGTTCATACTCACGCCAACTCACACTCTTAGGCGCTCACTCACGTTCACACTCACGTCCGCTCACACTCATGAGTACTCACTCAAGTTCACACTCACGGCTACTCACACTCGTGAGTGCTCACTCACGTTCACTCACGACTACTCACACTCGTGTGCAATCACTCAGGTTCACACTCAGGTCCACTCACACTCGTAGGCAGTCACTCACGTTCACACTCACGTCCACTCGCACTCAGAGGCACTCACTCACGTTCACAATCACGACTACTCGAGCTCAGAGGCACTCACTCACGACTGCTCACACTCATAAGCACTCACTCACGTTCACACTCACGCCAACTCATACTCATAGGCCCTCACTCACGTTCATACTCACGCCTACTCACACTCATGAGTACTCACTCACGTTCACACTCACGACTACTCACACTCATAGGCGCTCACTCACATTCATACTCACACCCACTGATAAACATAAGCACTCACTCACGTTCATACTTAGGCCCTCTTACTCTCATGGACACTCACTCACGTTCATACTCACATATACTAACTCGTAGGCACTTATGTTAATTCTCACGCCTACTCACACTCATAGGCACTCACACTCACACCTACTCACAGGCACTCACTTTCGTACCACACCTCACACTCATATTTACGGAACACTACAGCGCAAAAAAATACACGACGGACGAAAGGAACACAAACGACGACGACACGCGCTGAACTTTCAACAAGCTTTATTGGAAAAAGCACATGTATTTATACTGCCCGACGCACAGTTCACTTGCTGCACATGCGTAGAAAAGCCATCTCATCATCACTAAGTTGTATGGAAGCCACGCTAACACAACCCTCCCCCAGATCTGCAATGAGTTCTGCTTCGATAATTTCGCGGGTGATACGTGTATTGCTCTTCTTAATTATGGAAGCGTAGTTAAGGTCGGGTGAGCAATCCTGGCAGGTTGTACAATGACTAGCCTAAGAGGCCCTCGAATTCCTTTTCCGTTGCGCGCGTTTCTTATATTGTTTGCATGCTCCCTTAGCCTATCGTTGACGCATCTCCCAGTTTGGCCAACGTACACTTTTCCACATTTTGAGGGGAATTTCATAAACCACCCCTTCTGCGCAATCAACAAAGGGCCGCCTGTGATTTGTGCCACAGACCTGCAGCGTCTTTGCCTCCGGGTCAGTCATTCTGCAGAGCTTAGACAGCCTGTTTGGTGCTGAGAATACGACTTTGACGTCGTACCGCTGGGCCACCTTTTTCAAGTTGTGCGAGAGCTTGTGCACATAAGGTATCACGGCTACCTTTTGCCTGCGCGGTGCGCTCGCTTCACAATATTGTGGGCGATGGCGCATATTCTTGAGCAGGCCATCTGCGACTGAAATAAGGAGGGGCTTAGGGTACCCAGCACTTGTCAGCCTACCAGCTTGACGCTCGAACGCTTCAGAAATGCAGTGTTGGCAAGATTTGCCCAGGGCGTTCTTCAGGCACGACGTGGCAATAGCTCGCTTAACGAGCTTAGAGTGGGCAGACTTGAAAGGCAGAAGTGGTTTGTTGGCGCGTGGTTCATAGCACCAGCAGACGCCAACACCTTTGAAACGAAACCGGATATCTAGAAATCTGATTTGGCCGTTTACTGGGAGTTCGTGCGTTAGGCCAAGGGGGGTTCATAACCTCTAGAAACAAATCGAGCCAACGCCAAACAAATCGAGCCAACGCCAAACAAATCGAGTAAACGGCCAAATCAGATTTCTAGATATCCGGTTTCGTTTCAAAGGTGTTGGCGTCTGCTGGTGCTATGAACCACGCGCCAACAAACCACTTCTGCCTTTCAAGTCTGCCCACTCTAAGCTCGTTAAGCGAGCTATTGCCACGTCGTGCCTGAAGAACGCCCTGGGCAAATCTTGCCAACACTGCATTTCTGAAGCGTTCGAGCGTCAAGCTGGTAGGCTGACAAGTGCTGGGTACCCTAAGCCCCTCCTTATTTCAGTCGCAGATGGCCTGCTCAAGAATATGCGCCATCGCCCACAATATTGTGAAGCGAGCGCACCGCGCAGGCAGAAGGTAGCCGTGATACCTTATGTGCACAAGCTCTCGCACAACTTGAAAAGTTGGCCCAGCGGTACGACGTCAAAGTCGTATTCTCAGCACCAAACAGGCTGTCTAAGCTCTGCAGAATGACTGACCCGGAGGCAAAGACGCTGCAGGTCTGTGGCACAAATCACAGGCGGCCCTTTGTTGATTGCGCAGAAGGGGTGGTTTATGAAATTCCCTTAAAGTGTGGAAAAGTGTACGTTGGCCAAACTGGGAGATGCGTCAACGATAGGCTAAGGGAGCATGCAAACAATATAAGAAACGCGCGCAACGGAAAGGAATTCGAGGGCCTCTTAGCTAGTCATTCTACAACCTGCCAGGATTGCTCACCCGACCTTAACTACACTTCCATAATCAAGAAGAGCAATACACGTATCACCCGCGAAATTATCGAAGCAGAACGCATTGCAGATCTGGGGGAGGGTTGTGTTAGCGTGGCTTCCATACAACTTAGTGATGATGAGATGGCTTTTCTACGCATGTGCAGCAAGTGAACTGTGCGTCGGGCAGTATAAATACATGTGCTTTTTCCAATAAAGGTTGTTGAAAGTTCAGCGCGTGTCGTCGTCGTTTGTGTTCCTTTCGTCCGTCGTGTATTTTTTGCGCTGTAGTGTTCCGTAAATATGTACCAACAAGCCCAACTTGCCACTTTACTCACACTCATAAGCGCGCATGTTCATACTCACGCCTGCTCACAGTCACAGGCACTCATTCACGTTCATACTCACGTGTACTCACATTCATAGGCACTCACGCTCGTACTCACGCCTACTCACACTCAGGCGCTCACTCACGTTCATACTCACGCCTACTCACACGCATAAGCACTCACTCAGGTTCGTACTCACGTGTACTCGCACTCGTAGGCACTCGCTCACGTTCCACGTTCAAGCGCGTCGTCCTGTCTCCTTCGTGCGTGCGTGAGGTGTTCTTTTCGCGCTTTTTTCAAACATGACTCACGTTCACACTCATGTGTGCTCGCACTCGCCTTCATACTCACGCCCACTCACACCCACTGATGCCTACTCAAATTCATACTAACGCCCACTCACACTCATAGGCACTCACGTTCACGTTCACCCGCTACCACTTCACATAATGATAATTGCTTTGTACTGCACTTTATCTGCGTGATACAAAATGCATTGCGCTTGCGCACAGCTCGACCATACTAGCATTGAACGCTTGTGTTTGTTGGGTCAACATTGGGAAAAACCAGCGACGTAGACGAGAAAGAAGAACACCAACACAGCCCAGATCGGCATTGTGCCACATTGTGGTTTCTGCGCGCCTCACCAGCGGCTCCGTTAATCCTTGGATTATGCCGCTTTTGAAACATGGCGAGTTGATGCAGGAACGTGGACATCTGGATTACGGGAACAAATGTGTATCTACCACAATGAAACGGTGTACCTCATATAAAGTCATTCGCATTAAGGCGACAGTCCTATATGCCTCATTAAACGGGAAAAGTGACTTGTAATGCCATATGACGCTCCCCCCTAGTTGTCCATGTTCAAGCCTAATAACTAAAAGAAGAAACACAGATTAGATCATGCAAAATACACGTTATGCGCAAGGGTGAAAACGCGGTCACAAACTCATCATTTATTTAAGGCGAAAAAACTTGTATGTCTCAAGTGAAGGAGGCCTTGATCGAAAAGCAAGCTCAAAAAATGTAGTGGCCTCCCAAGTGCGGAGCTGTGCGCTAACTTCGCCTTTGCGGCCTTCGCGTACAAAAGAAAGTAATAAAAAAAAGCAAAGCGGCGTTTGCGCGATATCAATTGCACGGTTATATAGTCGCCCACGGTGGCTTTGGTATTCAAGCCGTGTTAGGCGAATCGATCAGGGGCAACGTGAATTTTTTTCCTGGTTTCTAGGCGATTCACGGTCCCTCGGTTGGCTTCAAAGCCAACGAGCTGAGGTAGCCACAAATTTTAATATTGTCGCAACGTCAAGACAGAGGTCGTAACACGGTGATCGAGAGAACAGCAGCAGGTCGGTTCTTTTTTAGAGCACCGCGCCAGCGTGTTCTTCGTTGCTCTTTCTACCTTCTGTACACAGCACACGTCTTTCTTGCGCCACGCACGTGGCGATATATTCATTTTTCGTCCTTTTTTTTAAAATTTTTGCTCTGAAGTGCACGTGAATAGTCTGGGATGCGTGAGATAGTACTATGAAAGACACAAACTTACGAGTTTCAATGTTTCACAGCGCATGGAGCGAGGACGAACAAAGATGAGACACAGAGCGCTGCACTTACAACTGGCCTTTATTTCCCTGCCGATTGTTGTTTTTTTTCAGCCCCCCAAAAAGCTTCTGAAAATGTGCCGTCAGGTAAATTCTCATGCAAGAACCCGAATAGTGTGCACCACCAAGCATAAAAATAGGTTCGTCCCATGTGAAGAATGTGTAGTCTATTGTATACCGCTATCTTGTCACAGTGAATATGTCGGTCGGACTGGAAGGTGTCTTAATGAACGTCTTAAGGAACACACGTACAATGTAGATAGTGCTATCAGTGGGCATTTGGGAATTCATTGTCGGGATTTTGGGTGCCGGCCTCTTTTCAATCACACACGTGTGCTCGCAAGAAACAAAAATAGGACAGGGCACGAAATCATAGAAGCCCAGGAAATCTCAAGACGTGATAAAAAGTGTATCAGTGTAGCTTCGCTTGCTCTTTCGAGCAATGAATGTGAATTTTTATCGTGAAACATGTGATATCGATGATGGGTTGCTGTTCCCTTCACTGCATTTTTGCATAGCTCGTCTGCTTGTTTTTTTTTTCCCCCTTATTTCAGTGAAAAGCGCATATATATTGCTGTGGCAAGAAAATAAAAGCCAGTTGTAAGTTCAGCGCTCTGTGGGTCTCATCTTTGTTCGTCCTCGTTCCATGCGCTGCGAAACATTGAAATTATGCTGCACCAGCTACCCGAACAGACTGTCGGGCTAGTTGGCTGTCCATGATCACAGAAATAACGAGCGCTAAAAATGACGAGCACACAAAGAGAAAACCAGACACGGGTACTAACAACTGTTTACTGTCGTCACACCCACCGAGTTAAAATAGACACATTCATCGTGTTGCGCATGCGTGACATTGCATTGCAAGCAGAGCAAAGCAAAACAGCAAAAAGTACACAAAAGGAACATAGGATAGCACCTGTAGAATAACAAGGTGGAAATCACCACTGCGCATGTCAATAGGTGCCCTGCAGAAATTCAAATTCGGAAGCATGCAAGGATACAAGACCCAACGTGCTTTTTGATAAAAAACGCTTCTAAAGCGAGCCGAGAAGAAATGTGTTTGCTTCTGCCCAGTATGCTGGTGCTTCGAAAAATCGGTTCACACCCACACGCAGAAATGTGCGCGACAAGATGCGCATACTTGTCCTCTTTCTTCCTTGCACTTAGTGCGTGCTCCCTAAGTTGGTCATTGACGCATCTTTCTGACTGGCCGATGTACACTTTCCCACAGGACATGGGAATGGAGTAGACAACTCCAACAGAGCATTTCACGAAAGGGTTGGCATGCCTGGTGCTGCCTGGTTTGCTCGTCATTTTTAGCGCTCGTTATTTCTGTGACCAGCTAGCCCAACGCTCAACGTCAGGGAAACTTACGGCCAGCCCGACCTCTACGGACTACGAACTGGCACATATACACGTTGTCCTGCGACATCTTTTTCCGGCTTTTAGTTTTCGCACTTTGGTTAGTATTAACGTGAAATATATTTTCGCTATAGCCGAAGTAAAATGTAGTGATGAATGACATGCTAGCATGTCGAAGACGCCACCGTATTCGTCAAATACATCGCGTGGCTGGCGTTTGGAGCCATTCATGTCCGCTGCCTAGCGGTAGAGTGTACTTAGGGTTACCAATTCTTCAATGAAAGAAGACAGGAGGGGGGAGGGGGAAGGGCATGCACTAACGTAGGAAGTCGGAGAAATCAGTTTTCTTTATTGCGTTATCTTCTAGACAAATCCATTTTTTCTTTATTGTTGCGGTCTCTTGAAGTGGTACATCAGCTGGCTACGCGCTGTTCGCCACACTTCACCTTCCTGGAGGATGTACTCGTAAATGTTCACGCACTTCACGCGGAAGTTCAGCTAAAGAGGCTAAAGCCCCTCGCAGCCACCGATAGCCACCGCAACATTGCTTCGTGTGTGCGATTCGTGCTAACTTCGTGTTCCGTATAGTGTGACGCGCGTTGTTGGGCGTGCGTTGGATCAATTAAAAATTTCGAACTGGATGGTCCGGAACAAATCCGGGTCATATAGCTGTCCGGACAGGGACGTTGCGGGACTTGACATGCTGTATGAAAATTCGGGGCAGCACCGTTAAATCCGGGACAGTTGGTAACCCTAAGTGTACTAGAACTGTTGAGTGGCGTGAACACGCCTCGCCGCCTGATCCCTTCGGCGTCGACATATATGCTTGCTTCATATATGCCTTTGAGAGATACTGCTAATTAATTTTTTGTAACCGAAGCGACTGCTGCAAGGTACGAAAATTATCCAAAAAAAATGAAAACCGGCTGATTGCAACAGTGAAGATTCACGATCTCGGTGTAATTTAGCCGAACTAATCGCTGGGCGTGTAAGTACATAACTATCGATTAAATAGACGCTGGACGACCGCCAGCAGAAAAAGACAGATGAAACAGAAAGTGCGTGCCTTACTAATTTTTTCTGTCTTGATTCTTTCTTCTAGTGGTGATTCGGCGTCTATATAGTTTATTCAGAGTAACTCAGCCACTTTATGGGAATTTAGTTGTGCTCAGAAATCTGTGTGCAGATATATTATCCTGCAAAAAGCAAGCCAAATATGTACCCACGGCGACGCTGTGTGTACCGTGCGTACGTTTACAAATGCGCTGAGTAAATCTGACCTTTTGGACATTACGAGGGCGCAAAGGTATCGAAAGTCAAACGCAAGTGGACCGCGATGAAATAACGGTCGTTCTCAGGGGCGTTGCACGGCTGTTGTTAATGGGGCAGGGCGGAGAGGTGTAACTTTACTGGCCGTGTTAGTGTGTATATATATATATATATATATATATATATATATATATATATATAGATGCACAAAGAGAAACCTAATATCGCAAATAGTACCACCACCGCTCCTGGCTTCACTTTTGACACTTTACGGATAAAAGAATTGAATGGTTATACAAGACATTGTGAAACAAATTCTTGCGATGACATGAATAGCACACCTGGAAAACAGCGGAATGTAATCTGTCGATACAAAAGGGGAACTGGTTGAAAACCAGGAGGCTGTATTTACACCTTCGCATTTTAGTGTGCTTGAGATAAGCCCTGATGCATGAAGTTCGTTCCTCGGAGCTGAACGCGTGCCTTCGGCTCACCTCCCGGGTATTTTCAAGCCTACAGCGGTGGTATAACTGGTGCACAGTAACCGTTAAGCATGCTGTTGAAACAAGATAGCCTTTCGGCATTTAAGAAACAGCCCGTAACTGGCGAGATGGAACTCAGCCGTCCCAATAAACGTTGAGATAGGGTTGTGTGTTCTCAGGTCACTCATGAAACAATCTGGCGCATGGGAGCTCATATAAGCATCAATGCTCTAATATCGCATGGACTGCCGACATAAGGATTGTAGGCCTTTCGTCGCTGGTTTGTTACTTCATCACTCTTCGTTGTGCGTTCGTAATCGATTATGGTGTACACGGCTCGATGTGTTGCTTGCAATCCGCACAGCAATCAGTTACCACCTAGGTGCATATATGCGAAATTCCACTGTCGCCTTCTTTGAGGGTCCACCGGCTCCTCATATAAGGAATGAGTCGGCGCAATTTTGGCGCATCTGCATATTCACTTGTGCACCATGGCGCATATCAGGCGTTGAGACACCGTTTAAAGCTCAGTAATGCTTGAAAAGCACTCGAAACCCGCAATTACACGCTTTCGTAGGCTACGACGCGTGCGCGCCAAATGCAGACGCTCTCAACAACTTCAGTACAAAGTTGACTAAGTGACTACAGCAACTACAGCGCCGCCGCTACGATCGCCCGTCGGAACATCTGCCGAGACGCGGGCATGCCATGCAGCGCGGCTGCTTCGTTCATTTCGCTGCCCCTTCTAGTACACTGTACTAGCAGCGGGGCCGGCGGGGTGCCGGCGCGCCGGGGCTCGCCGTCGCGTCAGCGCCTCGGCCATTTCGAGGCGACAGTGGCGGCTGCACCTCCTCTCTGCCTCCCTTGTATCATGGAGTATGTTGCGTGTACGGTAGTCTTGTCATTTTGTGTTCGAGAAAATGTGCCCATCTTCGGCAGCGCTCACGCGGAGGCTGGCTCCGTGCTCAGAGTGACTCTTGGAGGGGGCCATATTCATGGATCTGCGGACGCGGGCAACGTCCTTTGGCAGCCTGTGTACGCAGGGTTGTTGCGGTCGCCAAAAATTAAACTGGTCTATGAACGAGTTGAGACCGTCATGCGCGTCTTTGTAAAAGCCCTCGTTATATGAATGATGCAATAAGTGATCAAGGGTGATTGTTCGCTGATTTCAGATTGTGTCTGCCCTGCTGAAGTCACAATATATCGCTTTGTGATGCGGTTTAGTGTAAGCCCTAATAACATTTGCATCGATAATCAAGGTGCAGCGTGCGTCCACTCGTGCAAACGTGGAAAAAAACAGTCCGGGTGGAGAACACTTCGGCGTACGAAATAAATACAATGGCTTTTGTTTAATAAAGACGATATAGCTTGAGGCGCAGATTTAGTAGGACAGTTCCAGCACGTATGTGGCAAATTGGTCAAATTGGACACGCCTATTCAGGAAGGTGAAGAGCTTTGATAATACAATATCGACGGCGCGCGTTGCGGGACCGCCGCGGTGCACGCTTTCACCCTCGTGAAATTGGCGCGAAAGAAGGTGGGTTGGTGAACTGTCGATAATGCGATGGTGTATAAAGATTTCACACCCGATGTCTCACGTGATTAGTTTGCACGAATTCGAGCTTCGGTTCCAATTTTCCGGAGACTCTGCAGTCGCCGAGGCTAGAAATATGCCTTCATAAATTATTTGTTTGTCCTGAACTAGTCTCCACAGAAAGTGTTCCGTGGCTGTAAGGCGCCAAAAAAAATATACACGTCCTAACACGGGCCTCTTGACAGCGCAGGACTTGAAAAGAGGATTCAGATACGCTTTTACCAGCAAAGGCACGCCACCATCTCGTGAAAGAATTAGTTTTATTCTCTTCTGCTGCACAGATAACAACCAAACTCGGTGAGCATCTTCTTTAGTGAACGTGCAAACCAAACCAACTAAAATTTGAAAATGCATATTTTTTTTGCAAATCGCTATTTTATCCCCGCATCGAAAGCTATCGAAATATAGCTTTTACCGCGGGCTCCTCGGCTATCACGTTTTCTTTTGATGGCGAAATAAACAAATTCAATTCAAATCAAATCTCCCCTTAGACACTTTCTCTACGAACGTACATTTCAACGAACAAGAAGGTGGGAACCTCGTCTTGTTAAGCACACGCTGTGCGCCAATGAAAGGAATCCGAGAAATCACTTCACGATTTTTAAGCGCCTTACGCACCGTACTGCAAGCGCCTTACTATATCTGCGCCTCAAATTACAGTTTTTAATAAACAAAAGCCATTACATTTATTTAGTGTGTCGGGGTGTTCTGCACGCTGTTTTTTTTTTTTCACCACGTTTGCGCGAGTGGACGCACGCTGCACCTTGAATATCGATGCAAATGTTATTAGGGCTTACACGAAACCCCATGTCAAAACGACACATTGGGGCTTCAGCAGTGCACACATAATCCGCTATCACCAAACGATCGCCCTTGATAAATTATTGCATCACCCATATTAGGGGACCGTGTACACAGACGCGCATAATGGGCTCAACTCGTTGAAGGACAGCTTTAGTTGGACGTCCGCAACAGCCCCGCGTGCACAGGCTGCCATTGGATTAACAGGCGCAAGTATAGATCTTCCATGGGCGCACGTTGTCCCTATGCGCAGCTCCATGAATATGCCACCCTCCAGGGGTCACTTCCAACAGGAAGCCTCCGCGTGCAACATAGCGCGACCGGAACCGAATATGCGCACAGTAGAGGGCTTTAGCAAGTTACGGGAATACGGTACGCAAATACGCTACGGGACTATGGTAGCGCTCCTCCTCTCCAGCTCGTTGTGCTTAAAGTGCGTCCTGGAATAAACTTGATCGCAAAAAGAACGAGACACGAGAAGAGAAGGCGACTACACGAGCGCTCGTGTAGTCGTCTTCTCTTCTGGTGCGTGTCTCGTCCTTTCGCGCTCAAATCTGTTCCACAATGAACCAACGCGCTCAACAAAGTATTTTAATAAAAAAGTGCCTCCCCTTATCGACGGCTGCATCGTAAACAATGCGTAGGCTGACAGCCAACAATAAGGCGTGACACCTCACAGTAATTTTCGAAAAGGCCTTTGGGGTGTTGGGGTGCCTTTACTGGAATTAGTGGCAGCGAAAGCACAACGAGCGAAAGAGGAGGAGCGGTACCGTAGTCCGGTGCCGAAATTTCGTTCCGTATTTCCATAATTAGCTAAAGCTCCTTCTCGTACGCCGCACTACCAAACAAGCAGCGCCCACCGAGAGACGGGAGTCACCGCCGCGCCGAGACCGGCGCAGACGCGACGGTGCTGCGCGCCGCCAGGGCGCCAGGGCACACAGCGTACACGAACGGCGCAGAATCAGAATGCCAGCTGCGTGATGTTTGACGTATCCGGAAGCGTCTTCGACACGCTAGGCGAGCGAAACTCGCTGCACGAGTGAGAGTTTTGAAGAAAAGTCAAACCTCATTTTCCGATTGCTAGTTCTGCTTCCTGTTTTCTTACAACTTGAAACGCCTGTTACTGAGCTAACACTACATCACAATAAAACCTTTTTTGCGGCCTCACATCGCTTGTCTAGTCAACTGCCACTAGATAACAAAGTCAGCACCATTAGGGCTTCTCATTTCCTTAGCACGACCACTCCCTGTGTGTGTGTGTCTCCGTGTTTCATTGTGCGGCATACCTACTCACGCTCATGAGTTCAGACACGTTCCTACTCGCGGCTATTCGCGTTTATACTATTCACACTCATGAGTACTCACGTTCATACTCACGTCTACTCACCCTCATGGATGCTCACTCACGTTCATTCACACGTCCACTCACTCTCATGAGTACTCAAGTTCATACTCACGTCCACTCACACTCATGAGTGCTGAGCCACGTTCATACTCAATCCTACTCACCCTCATGAGTTCTTACCCACGTTCATACTCACTCCTACTCACCCTCATGAGTTATTACTTACGTAGACGCTCATGAGTGCACGCTCACTCATGTTCACACTGAAGCCCACTCACACTCATCAGTGCTCACTCGCGTTCATACTCACGCCTACTCACCCTCATGAGTGTTCACTAACGTTCACACTCGCGTCCACTCACACTCATGAGTGCTCACTCACGTTTCTCACTCCCGACCACTCACACTCATGAGTTCTCACTCATGTTCACACTCACGTCACTCATGCTCATGAGTGCTCACTCACGTTCACCCTCACGACCACTCACACATCATGAGTGTTCACTCACGTTCACACTCACGTCCACTCACACTCATTAGTCCTCACTCACGTTCACACTCACGTCCACTCACACTCATGAGTGCTCACTCACGTTCACACCCATGACCACTCAGACTCATGAGTGCTTTCTCACGTTCGCACTCACGTCCACTCACACTCATGAGCGCTCACTCACCTTCACACTCACGTCCACTCGCACTCATGAGTGCTCACTCACGTTCACACTCACGACTACCCACACTCATGAGTACTCACTCATACTCAACTCACCACGTTGAAATGAGTGTGAGTGAGTGTGAGTTGAGCGCACTCATGAGTGAGTGTGCCGAGCTATGGTGCTGAAAGCAATTGGAGGGGGCTGTCAGTAGTGAGTAGGAAAAGATGTCATTTGTCTTCGAGTCGACTTAGACGATTGCGAAGGAGACCCTGTGATTTTTTTTCTTATTTCTCTTCGAAGTTGATTAAGTATCCCCCCCCACCCTTGACAGCTTTCTGAACATATATTCTTTTTGCAGTTGCCCCAAGATCTGAAGCGTTGCATGCTTTCCATACCTGACGTGGTCTTGCCGTGCACGCGGATCGTGCTGACCCAGACAGTTATAATCGCTTTATTATGGGCATGCAAGACTTCCGCTTGAAAACACCCGAACGCACACGTCATACAAGAAACGTCAGTACAAAAATGTACACTGTCGTCCTTTATGAAAGGGAACACGCGAGCGCGTGGCCTGCGCTCCGCGGCGGCTGCCTACAGCACCATGAACCCACAGCTGAAGAAAGCGCGTCCCCTTTTGGCGGCATCGCCCGTCGCGAGACCACAGCGGAGCCGTAATCTAGCAGCGCTTGTTCAACGGCTATCACTCGTTATTTTGTTTGCGAACAGATGACGCCAAAAGCGGACATGCTTTCTTTAGTTGTCGGTCGATGGCGCTCTAGGGAGCCGCCGCA
Organism: Rhipicephalus appendiculatus; assembly: GCA_030522465.1. Classification (NCBI taxonomy): domain Eukaryota; kingdom Metazoa; phylum Arthropoda; class Arachnida; order Ixodida; family Ixodidae; genus Rhipicephalus; species Rhipicephalus appendiculatus. The sequence goes on along the minus strand of JALIZH010014926.1, from coordinate 14,333 downwards.
GAGCGCACGCCACGCGTTCGCGTGTTCCCTTTCATAAAAGACGACAGTGTACATGTCTACAGAATGCACCAGGCACGAATATGACAACCTAGCGCCTAAAGAGCCGAACCGTTTACCGTTGTAATGGTATCCTATCGTGGAAAGCCGCCATTTTTTTCCGCTTTGGGCGAAATGCTTTTCAACGTTTCTAATGCGTGGCCTGCCAAAACGACATCTAAAATAATCAATGAAATTACACTTCTAACGTCCTGCACAGCTTTTAAATAACAGCCTTGATACAAGCACACACGTGTTAAAATACGGTCCCACTCATGTTCGCTGCCACGTTCTCCGTTGGTAGGAACACGGGTAGTCCGGCAAATCACGTCAGTAAAGGGCAAGGTGTCGGAACGAAATGTTTTTCCCTTCGGTTTCCTTCCTCTGAGGAAAGCTCAATTCTATTTCTCTTGCATAACAAAAATAAAATAAGGCAGTTTCCCAATGGTGGTGCCAAGACTAAAAAAGTGCGGAGCTGGGCGGCTTCGATTCTTTTTCTTCATTTCTTCCTTTCTTTCCTCCTCGCTTTCTCTCGCTTTTTAGGAGCGAAGCTCCTTAGGCCCGCACACCGCCGGCGCCGTCTACGCCGTCGAAGCTCCCCGCCGCTTCAGCGCTCGCAGCCCCTCCCACCTGTCTCCCTCTTTCTTCGTCTATGCCCTCTCCCCCTCAAACCGGCGAACGCGCTTTCCCGCCACCGAGCGCAGCAGACGCTCTCCACGCGTGCGGCGCAAACAAGGTGCGCGGCGTAAAAAAAAGCACTTAGCGTTAATAAACGACAGTAAAATCCCCACTTGAGATTTACAATGAAACGCCGCATGCGCCGAACGCCGCGCACGGCGTTCCGTCGTCGAAGCTCCCCGCCGCATCACCGCTGGCACCCCTCTCTCCCTCTCCCTACGCTGCGCGCGCCGCACACTCACTCGATCAGTTGTTCCCGCCACCGAGCGCAGCAAACGCTCTCCCCACCCGCTAACCACCCTACCACCTTCATGAAAGCCAGCAGCGAGATCAGGCGCATAGTCGTCTGCGTCCCATTTCTAAGGAGCTTCGCTCATCGGTTGTATTCATACACGGTACAACTGCTAGTTCTCCTGTTACTCATTTTTAAAAGCCAAGCTGTTCTAGCTCGACGTAAAATGTCTCTCGTGACTCGAAACGATCATCGTTATGAACCGGCACGCGCTCTCTTCGTCCTCTTCTTCACCGTCCGCCTCGCTTCTTTCGCTGTCTTTCTTCCATTTCTTTCTCTCTCTTTATCTTACTTTTTCTCTCTTTCCCTTCTGTACTCGTTCTCTCGCCCATGAAAATTGTTGCATCCCCATCTGGACCTCGGCGGACGTGTGAGCGATGCAGAAGATGAAGAATAGGGTGAGGCGGAAGAGGACGAAGAAAGCGTCTGTCGGTTAATGATGATGATAGCTTTCTGTTTGCTCTGCACAGATTCACGGTCGGCTTAAACAGCCCCGCTGCCTAAACAAGTTCCGTAACGGGCCGTGATAGTTACTTATTGGCACGTAAATATTTGAAATTAAAGCCAACTCCAAGGAAGTTTGACTTGGGCAGAATTGGCTCGGAATCCGTAGTATGTTACAGTGAAAAATGTTGCAGTCGCCAGTATCACTTATAATCGACGCTCGAATTGTCAGCTAGCAGACGACTTGGAGCTCTAGCAGTGTGCCCGGGCCAATTGGAAAGAACGGAAATGACGTAAATTTCACTCTGCCGTCTTTCGTGAGAACTCACTGCAGCCGCGTCTCTTCCTTTTATGCGTGACGCCCCTTCACGAGCGGCCAGTTCAGATGAGTTTCAACCTTTTTAGGAGCGAAGCTCCTTAGCCTGCACCCCGCCGTCGCCGTTGAAGCTCCCTATATGTGCCGCCGGCGCAAAAAACAATGAAACGCCGCGCGCGCCGTACGCCGAGCGGTTTGGTTCTAGCGAACCAGAAATTCGAGGTTAAATAAAAGAAATAAGCTCTGTGCACAACTGGTTATAATGGCCGTCTTCACTTTCCCCACCTTTATCGTGGATTCTGAAATGACAACCATCATTCTAGCGCACTACGGGCGCTTTGTCGAAGGCAGTAGCAGATGCTCTCCCTACCGGGCGCCGGCGCAAAAATAATAATAATAATAATAGTGATAAATAAATAAAAGGCGCGAAGTGCAAGGCGCGCGTTGCGCAAAAAACAAGGCGCGCGACGCAAAAACGGTTCGATTTTATAAACGACTAAAAAATTCATCGAAAACCATGTTTGTACATATATAAAAAAAATAGGGACCCACTTTACATGTATACTTAGGGCTGCTCACGGAACACGTATAGTCGTCTTCAGAAACGTAAACGTGAAGATGATGAAGACGATAAGAAGCTTGGCGAGGATGCGGAACGCAAAGCCAGGGCAGCGGCAGCAAGACGAGCCCGGCAGCAGGATCCTGCGGTTAAAGCACGACGAGCGGAGCTACATCGGCTACGCCGACAAGATCCTGCCGTACGTGCTAGAGCGGCCGAATCAAAGCGCCGACGTCGCCAACAGTTTCAAAAAGTATAGATAGTCGTTTCCGTCCCATTTCTAAGGATCTTCGCTCATCGGTTGTATTCGTGCGCGGAACAACTGCTAATATTTTTGTTGAACGATGTCAACGAAATGCGCCGCGGTCGGCTGCTGGAACACGTATGTTATGGCCGGCACCATTTTTCACGCTTTTCCGAAAACGTTGAGCTCCGAAAGCTGCGGGCATTCGCAGTGAGGCGAAAGGAATCGGAGCTACGGAAGAGCGTGGTGCTTTACGCGGCGCACTTCAACGATGACCGCTTTATGTACCACCGGTGTCGCTTCGCCCAAATGCCGCTGAAGATACAGAGAATGTTGAATCTTGGCGGAGTGCCTTCAGTATTCAGTCACTGCAAACCCAACAGGCTGAAGCCCCGAGCAACGTTCGGAGATGGGCCGGCGACACGAGGTATTCGTATTATACCCCTTTCATATGGACACCCGCGAACTGCATTTAAGTATCTTGAGGTATAGCAACCTTAGTCGACTGCATTTAAGTCCCTCATCGTTTCCTCAACGCAGATGCGTTCCGTGTCACACGGTGTCGCTTACGCCAAGTAACTTAAACGGAGCGTTTCCCAAAGGGAGTTCGGCGATCTCCATTAGCGGCGGAATGGAGTACTGCCGTCGCCAGTAATGTTTAGCAAGGAAAATTATGCGAACACAGAATATGTGCGGTTGCATCGAACGCAACCAGCGCTTCGAGGAACGCGCGTCGGAACGCATTGACATGGTGTGCTATTCTATCTTGCAGCACTGTGGAAGCTACAGGACTTGTTAGCCAATAGGAAAGGCGAAAGCCCCGCAAGATGTGTTCATCCGCTTCGCGTCGTCTGCTCGTTGTCTCTGTGGCGTCGGCTGGCGTACCTTGTCAATACGTGCTCTTCGGCAACGCCACCTCACCGTTTCTTGGATGTTTTGATGTTCAGACACCCACCTGTACAGGGGGGCGTTCGCTGGCGCTTGTGAGAAATGCCGTCCTTATTATAGCAGCGTTCGTATTGGCAGTTTCACCGGGTCCTTTTTTGACAGCACGAAACGCATTTAGCGCTACTAATATAGCTTCTTTAAAAAAATACTGGATGTTTGACCAAAAACGCTCCGCAGATTCAGTCGATGCACTTTCAGCGGCCGTCACCTACCGTTCTTGAGTGGAACAGCAAATAATTGGCACAGAAAACATTATAGACATTCAGGGTGTTTCGCATCGTCAACGCATCACAGGCGCTGATGTTGTGGTGCCATCTGTGCCGTTGACATTAAACCACTTTTATCACTTGGCACCGCCTTGGTAGTCCTAGCAGCATCAACACAAACGAGCGATCTAAATAATAGCGAAAAAAAGATACCTGATGCTTTGCCCTCAGCGTTTGTTGAGACTAAGCGATGACGGATTACACCTCTTATTTCTTGCTCTCTGGACATAGAGCCAGTAAGAAGCACGAATTCGGATCGAAGCGGATATACTGGGCTCTATGGGGGCTGCCATGTTGTTGTACGTCATCGCGGTTAGGGTGGCTATTACGGTTACCCGCCCGTAATATTTTAGAAAATGCCAAGTGCATTCTTGAAGGGCCCTAACGTAACATGTATCGCAGTAACGCGTCATGGAAGAAGCACAGTTAAAGCTTCTGTACCTTGTTGATAATGAAACAATTATCTCCGGAAGTATATTATGTGCTGCGCAAGGATACGGCCTGTGTACTCCTCGTAGTTTTGGCAGTGCTGCAAGGTAGTTGTGAGATGGAGTATAGGACGGCTGCGGCGACTGGACACGCCGGTGACGGCTCCGCCCACTGGGGCTATAAAACTTGGACGCTCAACAAAGTGGGGGCTTTTTGGTTTGGAGCTTGAACGCTTGCCTCTTTTGTTCTTTCTTCTGCGCGTCTGCCCCGACACGTTGGCAGTAACGCGGCAGAACAGCCGCAGTCAACGCAATAATGAATTTTATCACAATTGAAGGTTCTTTCACTGCCTAATCCAATCGTAACGTGCGTTTAGTGAGAAAAAACGGAGGACGCTTGATGCCCAGTGCTGATCCGGAGTGCCGAGTTTGGTCGGCACAGTGCGCTCCTCTCCAGTGTGCGCTCAATCTTATTTCTTTGTTACGCGCTCATGCTGCGGCGTTGGCGCGGTTACCTTGCGTGGATGCGTCACTAGCGTTCTGCGAAAAGGAGAGGAAATTTTGGCGTCGATGCGGTGCACACACCGGGCTACATGCAAATCTGTTTTTGTGCTGTTTGTATCAGGATTATTACTGTTGTTACATCAGTGAAATACACCGCGAATCTTCGAAAAGTTCAGTTTCTAGCTGGTCTTCCCGAACGTTGATGTGACCGGAACTTCCAGAAGTTCGTTTGAATTTTAGTTAGACTAAGCACAATTTAGTTGATGCTTTTTTTTTCTAACTGTATCACCTCGATCGACGAACGGAGTTTATTGGATAGCATATTCACGGCGCGTGCGATGCATTCCTGACGATCTAGTCTCAAAGCGTTCGGTTACTCCACATTCTTGCGCTATAGGCGGCGGTGCCGGGTTATTTACTCCCGGAGGCGACTAGAAAAACACCTTTACTTTACTTAGGCCCGGTTACGACTGATCCGTCTTCAGCGACAGGGCGAGCTAGAGCCCCGAGCGTCATCGCGCCCAGCCCAATAATTGTTCTCTTTTTTGTTCTCCTTCGCCAGCACTCCCATACCATAGGTCGGCAAAACATATGGAGCTCACTCAGACTCACTCACGAAATATATTTTGCGCTTAGGGCTCACTCGGACTCAGACTCACCAAACTTTTCCTGAGCCGAACTCAATCAGGGCTCACACTCACGAATATTTACATCAACCGGACTCACTCAACTCTCCAAAATATTACTAACCTGGACTCACTCGGACTCACGGCTCAATCTGAGTCTGAGTGAGTCGATTCATAAGTGAGTTCGCCGACCTGTGCCCCATACTATACAGCCCGCAAAATTCAATATATGGTGCGTTTACAAGACATGCGGATCTCTTGCACAGGCATCGCACTTCTAAGTGGTCTAATATAGGAAGCGCGTATCTACAACAAAAACAAAAACATATTTGAGTATAAATTGGCTACAGAGTGCACTTTGCCTCTCGTGCACCTTGACCTGACATTTCCGAAGCAGTGGAAGGTTATATAAAAGCGCAAAACCATTTTTTTCTCGCCTCATGCAAGCCGCGCCAACAGCGAGGCAGCCTTTCCGACCCTCAGCGGCGAGCGCCGCGGTGCGGAGGAGCGGGCCACGCCCACCTCTCAAATGACACTCTCTCCGGGCGATTGGGACGGCCGGAGAGACACCCGCCGGCGCGCAATCTCGGATGCCATGGGACTATCAGCGTGTCATCTGCATTACCAACGAGATGGTGCGAAGGGCGCGCTCGGCGCCCAGCTCGTTGCAATGCATGAGCTCGCCAACGTGTACTTTACCCTACGGCGCGTAGTTGCCCGTGCGCGCGCGCTTATATCGTGATGGGGGGCAGTTTGTACGTCTTGTGCTTTCACCGGAAGCTTGCGTTTAAGTTACAGAGCGCACGAAGGTACTTCGCTCGCTGCAGAGGCCCAAAAGGCGAAAGGAGTGCGCTGTTTAATAGTAACAAAACTGTGACAGTTTGCGCTTGTCCGGAGTATACTTCTGTGTACGTTTCGTGCGCCCTTTGTGTTTGAGCAGGACATTATTGTCGAGCTGTGAGGGTTGTTAGTTCGCGCTCGTCCTGTGTGTGTTCTTTTCGAGCGTCCTTAGCGCTTGAGCAGAGCACTGCACGTTTCTATCTGCCTGCCGTTCTTCGCGTGACATTCCATTTTGTTGCTATCGCATTTATTGCTTTGCCCTTGCGGTGGCACTGCGACTTTTATTTTTTCCCCACGTGGTCTCTGGAACGCGAAACACATAACTGAACACAGACATGCAGATGCATACAAAACTGGGCGAGTTGGTTGAACTTCAGTTTTTAAAACCCAGCGCAGAAAGACGATACACAAGATGAAGGAGGACACAGTGCTTTTCCTGTGTCCTCCTTCATCTTGTGTATCGTCTTTTTGCGCTGCGTTTTAAACCACGAACAGACATCCAGATATATCGCGTTTCTGTTTGTGCACTCTTTTGTGTTTGGTGTCCGGAAATATTAACGCAGAGTACTGGCACAAAATTTTGGGGCGATAGCCTACGGGATCGATTGCCGTGAACATGCGTATATCATCCGCCAAATATCGACAGCGCAATAGCTTGGAAATGTAACGTATATTCATTTTGAAGTTCGCGTGCGCGATGCAGCACTCTACGCTGCACCTGGCGACATTGGTATCATCTAAGGTGACCTGAATGCATAGGCGTGTCGCACGGGAAAGAGAGGGGGGGCTGGGGGGGGGGGGCGGCCTCCTTCCCCCTAGTCACCTAAGAGGGGGGGGAGCGCAGAGCAGTGTTGCCAACCAATTTTTGGAAAATACCCTACGCCAAGGTCAAAATTACCCTACTTTAACCTACACAACAGTTTTCGTTACCCTACAGCTAAAGATAGCGCCGTGTAACAACGATGAGGTATACAGATAACACTACGGCGTGCAGAGTTATGGTGATGCTGTAGTCGGTAGTGACTTCCGTGGTTTGAAAATTAGTTGCAAAGAGAGGCTAGGGAACACGAAACAGCAGATCGGAGGAAAAAGCCTTCCGGTATTTTCATGGGAAGAGCGTTGACTCAAAGTTTAAAAAAAAAAACTTCCCCATCTCTCGCTAAAAGGAACCATGTGTGGATGCGAAGCAGCGGGGGAGATGGTTAGCTTGAGCGGGAGAAACGTCGCCGCTCTCGTTTCGCGGCAGTGGCCCGGGCGCTCATCGCGGTGCTTCCAGCAGAGAGAATGAGGCGCGCTCCGTCATTTTTATACCGCGGGACCGCCGTGGTGCCCCCCAGCGGAGTATGCAGCTGTCGCACCACCTGTCGCACGCCGCTCCGTAGAGGATTCCTATAGGAGAGAACCGTAGGAGAGGAGAGAGAGGGGACGCGCATGCGCTGTGGGAAGCGGGCGTCGCTCCGTAGAGTATTCCTCGAGGAGAGAAAGGGGGTGAGCGTAGGAGAGGAGAGAGAGAGGGGGGAGGGGACGCGCATGCGCTGTGGCACGCGGGAAGGAGGGACGGACTGGGACGCGGGAAGGAGGGACGGACTAAGCCCCCCTCCAAACAGATGCAAGCAAGATCAAGGAATAGAGTCAACCTGGGCGACACACACCACCTGCCTAGCCATTGCTAAGCAGCCTCTCTGTGCTCTCGGCCATGACTCTGGTGACTGTAGTGGTGGTTGACGGCCTTATATTGTACGACAGTGTTCTGGTTCGCATAGTGGGTGCTTCCCTACTTCATGAAAGTGGCGGGACGCGGGAGGAACGCGGGAGGGATGGACATAGCCCCGAGCATAAGATGCTTCGCATCTAAAAGAGAGACTCATCAGCAAGTATACGTCTGGCAGTGTAAGCGACATGGTAACAAGGAGCGTTAAGCAAAACGTTATGGATGCAGAAGAAAAAAAAACAAAAACAAAAAACTGGGTGGCAGTGATGGAAAGAAAAGCGTCTCTGAATAACTGCAGTAAGGGTAAACAAGAAATAATTACAAGGATACATTTCACGATAATTCGAGGGGGGAGCACTTTGCTATCCGAAGGGATGTCAGGTTGTCTTAGAACGCGTAGTTATAAATCGAGATAAGGCAAAGAAGTGAAAAAAAATCTTCTTTAGTACATGCGTGGGGGAAGGTAAGAAAACAACGGAGCATGTTTTAATTGAAGGTGGAAATATACACTCGGGTGTATCTTAGGGCGCTAACCTACATAAAGGGTTTAGGGACAACATTGGAAAGATAAGCAGGTCGGCGATAGAAGAAAGTAAGTGGCGACTGGAGGATTAGGGGCGGAAAAGTCGGCAGAAAGCAAAAAAAGACCAAAACAAAAAAGCAGGAATACTAAGTTTAATCTTTGATAAAGCGCAGAAAGTTTGTATGTGGATTTATAAAGTTTATGAAAAGAGAACATTAAATCAGGTGGAAAAGATCGCGCTGTGGTAATAATAATAATAATAATAATAATAATAATAATAATAATAATAATAATAATAATAATAACAATAATCATAATAATGAAATCTTGAGCTCGGCGGAGAGAAAGTCACAGACTCGTTATAAAACGGACGCTGTTTCATCCATCCATCCACTGTCACCGAAAAAAACTCGCATGCTCCCTGATGCATTCACCTAAGACGGCGGGAAGGCGAAAGCCATTTTCTTTTTCTTCTCAGTCGATTGTATTGACCGACTGGAAAGATTTCTGCAGCCAGGGCGGTATTGTGTTGCCTCTGGTATGAAGGCATCGCAAGCTTTCTGCACTCCCGTGCCTGTGAGATCGGCCTCCCTATGACCATGTGACGATGACATGTGATGACGTCATCATTTCACGTCATGTTGTGATGCCACAGTGACGTCACAATCACTTCATGATGACATCGAAAATTCTGGCGATATGCGATGCCGCGATGACGTCATGTGGCGACGTTGTTATATCATGACTTTTTGCAACACGCGCGTTGACGCCAACAATCACTTTTCGTGTTTGTTGAGGCATCTAAGGCTTTCGCCTGTAGTACTAAAGCCGACCGCTGTCGCAAAATTTAAAACACCCCTGACACCGAATTTGGAAACTCGAGATGCTTTTGCTGTTTGAGTCTCCTGCATGCGGGGGCACTTCTGACCGATTATTAGGGACGAGCTTTGCCTATCAGATTTTTTTAATTTGGTTTTAAAGTAAAGGTGAGTGCTCATCCGAGTATTCAGGTCCAATCGACATTTTCCGTGGTTTAGCGTAGACTGAGGCTCCCCTCGTGACGTTGCCGAGGTCAAGCAAGTATTGTCGACGTCAGAGAAAATTTTCGGGGCGCGCACAATACCCCCGACTGGCACCCAGCGAGGACTATTGTTCGTCACCCCCCTCGCTCTTTTGTCGGGCTGCTCTCAAGGTGGTTTTCTCTGCTTACGCCAGGAATGCTTTTCTTTTTCCTGAGGGGGACACGCTCAAAGCACACACATCGTGTCATTCTTCACTGCGCGTTCAGCGTCACCGAAGCTTGAGTGCACGTAGTCTCAGGCGCTGCCCCGCTGTGGGGCGCTAGTTTCTTATGGTATCCAGGCGGGCGTTTCGAACTGAAGCAAAATCGTTCTGAATTAACGACGCTATACTCGGCGACAACTTATCTTGACATTGGAGCGTATGCTACGGAGGCGGGGCTTTCACACATTCGTGTTGCTCCGCAAGTAGTTCGGCAGCTTGCGGCTGATTTCGGTTTTGCTCGCTCAACACATACTTGAAAATTATGAATGGGAGAAACATTTGGATTGTTCAGTGTACATTTTAGTGTCCTATTACGAGTATATTTTTCTTGGACAGCTAAACAGCGCGTATTCGGCCGCACAGTGTCGTCACGGACGCCATGTTTCCTTGGAAAACGGGTGGGCTGAAAAGGTGGTGCTGTCTAAGAAATGGAAAGGAAAGGAAAGCATTCTTGCAAGGTGAACGATAACTGTATTTTGCCTGCAACTTCCCGCAACTGTTTAAGTCTCATGATAAATAAAGCAGCATTTATTTCAGCAAGGCAAATGAGAACATTATCAATAAACTTCAGTACTATTTTTTTTTGGCGCGGAAACAGACATGCGCTTTGGTTCTGTAGCTTCCACAGTGCTGTCAAGGAAAGCTGTCGCCGAGTATAGCATTAAATATACGATGCGTTAGGGCATTTACGATTCAATTTCGGCAATACCAGACGCAAAGCTTCAAATTACTGTAAAAAAGTCGCACACAAGCATTTTGCTGTCAGGGGTCCTTTAAAAACCCCTCCACGCAGCGAACGAATGGGAGACGACAGAGAAGGAAAAAAAAGCCATCCACGAGAAAAAACATGCTAGTACAAGGATGTCTGAAGTATTCTATTTCGTCTCTTCCAGTGCGGTGGTGACATGCGAATTAAGACAGTTGCATTTTTTATTCACAGAAATATTTAGTTTTCGGAACTCTTCAAGAACGTAACCCTCGTATATGTCGCGTGGATCTGCAGCATTTTTTACTTGTCAGAGACGAGCAAAATGTTGAAATTACCCTACGTTTTATAAGAAAATTGTATTGACGCCCTACTACCCCAAGCTGGCCGAAAAAATTCCCAAAAATACCCTACAAGTAGTGTAATTACCCTACGGTTGGCAACCCTGGCGTAGAGTCTGCCCCCCCCCTCCCCCCCATATACCCTAACTTAAAGGGGGAGGGGGTGTTCCGTTGAAACTTAACCTCTCCCGAAGGGGGAAACATCCGCACGGCTAGCTATGCCTGAATGTGACCCCCAACTTCCGGAGACGTCACCACTTCGGCCGAGCTCCATGCTGGCCCAACTAGGAATGATGACGTCACAGTCAATCTCCTTTGGCTGTGCTTATGGCAACAGGCTGCTATTCGGGGGCTACTCGCGAGTCCGTGCCGGCAGTGAACGTGTGGAAAGTCTGGCCTCAATGAATTCGTGGTTGCCGCCATGCGACGACGATAAAGACGACGATCGTTGATGATGACGGTAATGGCATCGCGCCGCACATGTGACTGCGAGAGAACGCGAGCAGACGATGCAGGCAGCGCTGAAGCGCATCATAGTTTTGTGTGCCGTTTCACGGACTAGATGGCATTAGTTGCACCTGGCACCTAGCCTTTCTCGGAGCTCTCCGAAACGGTAAATGAGACTGGTCGGTAATAATGAAACCGCAATTAATTCGCTGTCGCGCTCTGCAGCACGGATGTGCCGCATTATGACTATGAGGCGCCTAGTAACATCTTACAGGAAAGAAAGACGCCAATTTTTGTGACTGTACCCCTTTCAGGAAACAAAGAACGCGTATAGCCAAGTATCGATCCCTAGCCCCAGAGCTTCTACCTGTTTTACTGACTTTAGTTTGGAAATATAGTCCATGTGCCCTGTGGATAGAATACTTTGTGCAAGTTGTACTGCGTTAAAAGTTAACAGGGAGTTTTTCGAATAGGGGCCCCCCATAGTTTGGGGCCCCTATTCGAATAGGGTCTACGGCGGACACTCCCCCCATTCTCGGTAACTCTACTCTTGGCCGAGGGCCGTCGCTTCAGAGGGTGCTGCCACGTTTGTATAACCCAAAGGTTTTGGGGCAAGCTTTGTGGCTCCCGCTAAATTCGAGAAAGAGTGTCCCAAACGCCAAACTCAAACGCTGTTCGGGTCTCGCGCATGCGCAGTGACATCGACGCTGTTTTCTTGGGTCCCAAAACGTTTGTGGCTCCTATGCAGCTATTCAATGTTTCCCACATTCATTCGACAAAATTTAGCGGTCGTGGGCACGTCGGCTTTGTTTTGTATCAATAGGGCATCTGCTGCATTTTGGTGTCATGTGGCTTTCGTGCCAGAACCCCCGTAGTGGGGGGCTTGTCATAAGCAGCGACCAGTAGCTGCACCACTTCGTTTTCATGGAGTCATCGTATGTAACATAGCCGCCCACGCACCCTTCTCTTCTCAAAATCTGCTTGATCTTTAACTGCATTCGCAATTAAGATTTTCTGCGCAACCAATTTGTAGAACTGACTGGTTCTTGTCCAAGCCCTAGAGCGAGTGTGTGCCAACGGCGTGAAGGCCTGCATCGATGTCTACAACAATGCAGCAGTACTGACGGTGGTGGAGCAGTTGAGTCTACCGCGCCAGCCAGCGCCGGTCGGGGCAGCACCAAGCGTCGTAGCTCAGTGGGTTCAGTAAAGATGGGACTGCCGCCACCGGTCCTCTGGTCCAGTCGAACACCCTGATCGAAATCGGTGAGCTGGGAAGTATTGTTGTTCGTCCTGCGCGGCATCGCCAATGTGACCGTATATGCCAGATGCCCTTCTAAAGGCGAGCGGGCACGAACACACAGATACACACATACAGAGACAAGTATGTATACACGTCAGCCGCGGCGGTATACACTGATTACGATGCTCGGCTGCTGACCCGAAGGTCGCGGGTTCCGTCCCTCCCGGGGCTGCCCCTATATCGATGGATGCGAAATGCTAGATGCCCTTGTATGCCAGGCTATGTTAAAGAACACCGGATCGCTCCATTGGAGTCCACCATTGCGGTCCACAGGGTCGCTCCAGACCGCTCCATTGCGGCGTGCCTAATAGTCATATCATGGGTTTGGCCCGTAAAGCCCCCATATATTGTCATTACACACGCGTACACGCACACGCAATCTACAAATATACCTATAGATGCATACGCACGCATGCACATATACAGACAGACATCGCACGCACGCACACAGATGCACCCACGTATGTACACACAAACACGCACATAATGAGAGAGAGAGAGAGATGGGAGGCGGAAAGGCAGGGAGGTTAACCGGAAAACAAATATCCGGTTGGCTACCCTGCACTGGGCAAAGGGTAAGGGTATCCACTCACACAGAAACACACACGCGCTCGCAAGCACATATACTTACACAGACAGACTAGACTAACTTTGGGCTTGCTGACTCTGTGGTGAACCAGTATTCCATGCTCTGCCAGGCGCTGAAACACAGATCGCAGATGCACCTCATGCTCATCTGGTGAGCTGCTTGCGATGAGTTCTCGTTGATCGTCGAGGTATGCATGACAGAAGTCGAGGCCGTGAAAAACGCCGTTAATAAAGCGCTGGAATGTCTGTCCGGAGTTTCGCAAGCCGTACGGCATGCGGAGGAACTCGAACAGGCCGATTGGCGTTGTTATCGCTGTCTTCTGTATGTCTTCTGAGGCCATGGCAATTTGATGGTAGGCACGTACGAGGTCGACCTTTGAGAAAAGTGTCGCACCAAGCAGGTCACGCGTAACAACAACTCTCTGGCTTCGAGGCAGAATATTTCGCTGTTACGGGTTAAGCAAAAAAAGAAATTTTACATTTTCCTCCATTGCAGAGAACTGATTCCTAGCCTGCAGGGAAGTGGTCGAGTACTCTTTGGTCAAAAGAAGCCTGCATATCCACAAGCGTGCAGGGGGGGGATGTTCCTCGCAGCGCCCCGTCGCACCTTTCTATTAAGTCAGTGTATGGGGCAGACTTTGCACCCCTACCCTCTTAGGTGACTGGAGCAGCACCCACCTCCCCCGTGGCCATGGCCATGCCTGTAGCTTCTAGGAAGGGGCGTGGATAAGTGCGGTGAAGAAAATTCTTGTGTCGTAGAGACGTAGAGGCTGCTCGACTGACCTCGCCTAGCATCCGCTCTCTACGTATGTTCGCCGTGTGAGCTTTGCAGCTGGTCCGACAAAAAGCTAGTGTAGTCGTGACAGACGAGTCGAATGTGGATATCAATGAAACGCCTCGTCGAACCTACCTGAGGAAAGCAACATGATCAATACCGCAGCAAGGAACAGTAACATATATCTTTTCGCCACGGGAATAGAACACTTGATAGTGTTTAAGTATGAATCGTGCTTTTAGTATTCATTTTGTTCTTACGATTGTCGTTGCCACGGCAGAACATGCTACATGGCGAGTTTAAAAGAGCTAAAAATGTGCACGTGCGATCTCAGCCGTGCATGTGTCCATGCTTTCGGGTTAACTCAGGCAATCATCGTGAAGGATCTCGTATTTGTTTAAAATTTATTTTTTGTTTAGACGACCTAATTGAGAGATTCTGATTCTCGAATGCGAACAGTTTGGCCTGTCATCAAAA